>AYEL01078965.1:0-60636 GCA_000484575.1 Olivierus martensii
ACTTCGCTCATTTGCATACTTACACGTAACAAGTTCAAAGTTATCAGTTTACAGAGTAATTCATTCATGTCATTATCTTTACAATTAATTTATATATCGAACAAAATTACCAGTACGGATCATTCTTATTTTCACATATCAGTTCAGTGGTAAATATTATGTAGATAAGACATCATTAACCGGGATAGCTCTTCCGGATAAGGGTTCCGATTACGTATCACGTGATTGCCAGCTACGACGGAGAGCGTGGAAGTAAGTTAACTTTTAAACTAAAATATAATACGTTAGTATATAAGAAAATAACGATAAATAAATAATAGAGTGCATAATAAAATAAAAATAGGACAGGTCCAAGTTAACTTCCTCACATACTATACAGGGTAATTCAAAAAAATTGTGGCAAAATTTGCAGACTTGTAGAGGATAAAATTCCGAGTAAAGAAGTCTAGTCGCGTTTTTTGATTTGAGGCTCCGTTTAAAAAATAAGGCGCAAAAGTTTTGCGACATCATTTCCGGTTTAGTCAAAAATTATTTTAAAAATATGTTTATTTGCATTTTTAAAATCAACTATAAATTTTAACTACTAAAAAATTATCCTAAAAACATTTAGAGAATCGAGAACAGATTGTCTATTAAATTAGCGACCGATTATTTAAATGAAACGTAACTGTTTTACAAACACAGCATTCATATTCGAAAATTAAATTCCTGTTCGAAAATAAATGTTGCGTTTATAAAACAATTACGTTTCGTTTTATAATAATATTTAAACGTAATCGATTATTTAAATAAAACGTAACGTTTCATTTAGCTGCGTTTATAAAACAATTACGTTTGAAACGTAATTGTTTTATAATAATATTTAAACGTAATCGATTATTTAAATAAAACGTAACGTTTCATTTAAATAATCGGTCGCTAATTTAATAAACAATCTCTTCTCGATGCTTTAAATTTTTAGAATAGTTTTTAAGTAGTTAAAATTTATAGATGATTTTAAAAATGCAAAGAAACATATTTTTAAAATAATTTTTGACTGAACCGGAAATGACGTCGCAAAACTTTTGTGCCTTATCTTTTAAACGGAGCCTCAAATCAAAAAAACGCGACTAGACTTTTTGCTCAGAATTTTATCCTCTACAAGTTGCAAATTTTGGCACAACCTTTTTGAATCACACTGTATAATGCAGTGGTTCTTAACCGGTGTTCCGCGAACATGTTGCAAGTGTTCCGCGAAATTATGAAAGCGAGGCCTACTTGAATGATCTTAGTGTACTGTGAGCTAGGCTTTTCAATATTAATGAACATAAAAACAAAAAACGTGAAAGACTTAGGAATATTGATGAAGAAATGAGGATAGCTTTATCATATATTACACTTGACATTGCCCAAATCAGCAAAAGACAATTAGCTCAGGCATCGCATTAAACTTGATTTTAAAATGTAAAAATTATATATCACACATTAAATATCAATAAAAAACATTAATTAAAAAAACAAATTCTTAAGAATTGTAACTAACTCTTTTTGAAAAATGGAACATTTTAAAATCAAGTTTAATGCGATGCCTGAACTAATTGTCTTTTGCTGATTTGGGCAATGTCAAGTGTTTCATAACAGTTTCATAATTTCGCGGAACACTTGCAACATGTTCGCGGAACACCGGTTAAGAACCACTGAATACAGTGTTCCGCAAATTTTCAGTCAAAAGTGTTCCGTGACTTCGAAAAGGTTAAGAACCACTGGTATAATGTATGTATATACTGTTAGTGATACAGTGTTCCGCAAATTTTCTTTTCAATCAAGTGTTCCGTGACTTCGAAAAGGTTAAGAACCACTGGTATAATGTATGTATATACTGTATATATAAACTCAGATAAGTAGTACATAATGTACAGTAAGAATGGCATATTCACGAATTAAAAAATAAATGATTTTTCTCGTTCATTATTTTCTAAAGCATTTATTATCGAATAATGTATAATTAGTTTGAAATAGTTTATTAAAATCCTCAATTTTTCACTTTTTTACAAATATTTAGAAAAAAAGGAATTATAGTAAATATAAGTTAGGGTGTTATAGCTGTATCACGAAAAATTAGCACAGGATGAAAAGGGTGAAGTTGTAACAGAGTGATGTGTTCGACAATAAATCTATAGAACGTATAGTAGTCTTGAATATAACAATATTTATGAGCAATTTTAAATTAGATAAAGATGTTAACTGTTTCCAAAAATTAATAAAAGATAAGTTTTATGAAAGCTGCTTTCAACAAATGTTAGTTTTCTAGTATAATGCACAATTTTCGATGGACAAGTTGACATAAATTTGATATATAACGCAAATATTAATGAATTTAAAAAAAATCGAAAATCATTAAAAAATGAAAAGTATAGATCAGGGTTGCCCAAACCGTCGATCGCGACAAGCTTTTTAGTCGATCGCAAGCCTCCAACCATCTTCCGATCAACTCGCTTATTAAACTTCACTTTACAATACGTAGTAAAGATTCTTGTTGAAACAAGAATAGTGAGGTTATCCCTATGTGTTTTCGTTCTTTGTGTTCTTTATCATTTATTAAGTAATAGCAGATTTCATCAAAAGGTAGAATATAATAATATATCAAAAACAATATAAGAAGATTAATTCGATGAGTAAACAAAAGTTTGTTGGACAAATTACAGGTTCAAATGTCTTTTCTTTCTCTATTACACTACTCAGTTCCGGACAATAATATATCGTTGTTCGGCATTAAAAGAATTAAATTTATTAAAAAATAAACTTCAATTAATTTTTTTTTCTTTTTTACCCATAATTATGAGCATAGAAAAGAAAATTAAAACTTATCATTACCATGATGAATGGGAACATGATTTTTTCCATGGTTAATGTCAAATGCTCTTGTCTAATATGTAATTCAGTTGTTGCTATTCCAAAAAACGGAAATATCAAGACATTTTCGAACAATGCTCTCCAATTATGAAAAATGAATATTCGAAAGACTCCGAAATACGACAAGCAAAAATTATAGATTTGAAATTCAACTTACATTCACCACAAAATATGTTCGTAAAAATTTTTAAATTATCTCTTTCGTCATATAATCCGAATTTTGAATCAATTGCAAAATCTACACGATGCCAAATATCACATTAAAATTTTTGTTTATGTATTCGTAATTATTTTCATATTTTCATGTTGTGAAGAATTGTTTATTTTACTTAATAAATTTCGAATTATATAGATGACATTGCTATTTCTGTACTTTTATTCCCTGGATATAGTTAGATCGCTATATCGCTCCAGTGAAAAAAGTAGCTCACGATCATGAAAAGATTGGGCAGCCCTGGTATAGATCTTCGTTCTCGCTGCATCGAAATGATTAAAATAACATAAGTTACTTGCTACTTTAGAGAAACAAACATTTAAAAAATTTAAAGCAATATTTCTTTTAATAATGTTTATGCTATTCCATGGTTTGTGATTTATAAATCTGTATATGAATATAGTATATAATTTATATCATTGTCACTGGATGATGGTTTGTAATAAATGGTTCAACAACATAATTGAAACGCTTAGCCGCTGTCATTCGGTCGCGACTTAAACTGATTTTTATCGAACAAGTACGGTCGTTCGAATCGCGTGGCAGCATCAAGCGGATATGTAAAATACTCGTATACGTTACATCAGACATTTGATAGTGACCATATCACGTGATAAATGATCCTGCTTTGAAGCGAGTCGTTACTGTCATGATTCGATCGCAATTATGCTAAATCGAATGGCACTGATCATATTAACGAGTTATTGTTATCTACCTGTATATGACTTGGTGCCTAAGTTTATTCTAATATAGTCAACGATCGCGGATAGAACCTCTTGTTGGTTGCACAAATGATCCAGGTGCGCTAATGAACCCAATCTCAATCTATGATTTGTCTTTCGAAAACAAATTGCCATCTTACCTTCGGGGCAATCATATATAATTTATCATTATAAAATCATAACATTTTAAATGTATAGAGTAAATGGTTTTGCAAGCTCTGCGTTCGTTCCTCGATGGCTAATTGGAAATGATTATATAGATAGTGCATCAAGTGCCGACCGTAGGGTAGTCTGCGCCCTGCAGCAAAGTTCTTTTATAACGATGTGAGGAAGTTAACTTTGACCTTTCCACAAAAATGGCTAATGAACAATTACAGTATTTTAAACATTTGTGTAGTAGAATACCGTATTTCATCCGCGAGAGGAATTGTTGCTTTACACAAGGTATCAGATTACGGTCGGCGGTATCAAATTACAGTATAAATTGTCTTCGTTAGTTGGATAAGTTTTATAGAATTATGAAGTATTTAGCATCATTAGATGTGGAATATCATCAAGAATGTAAATATATAAAAATTATTTTTATCCAATGCTGAATTCATGAATAATTTGAAAAATTATATATTGTTTTAATTTGAAAAATTATATATTGTTTATAATTTGAAAAATTATATATTGTTTGTAAACAATATATAATTTTTCAAATTTTTAATTAGGTCTAATTGTTTTCGTATTTTTTTTCTTTTATTCTTTTGGTCCTTAATCCAAAATTAAAAAATGATATCAGGGGACAGTATATAGACAACAAAATCCAATTTTTTTGGCGCCAAAAAATTAAAATGCAAAAAAGTTATGGCAAAATATCGAGTATCAAGTATCATATTTCATATTTCTTGGAGCATAAAAGAATGTTTTTTTTTTTTAAAGTGAAGAGTGCTAAAAGTTAATACTCAGTGATCTAATAGCTTGTAGAGTCTACAAACAAAATATAAAAATTGTTTTCACTGTACCCCCAGGTATCGTCTCACGTACTCCACTTTGGAGACCACTGGTTTAGACTACTGTAGGTGTGTACTTTAAGTTTATAATATAAAATATTTCAAAATGCCAGTCAAGTTTTAATATAACGCAAGCTTTACATTTTAGAATGTGTTAAAATTTTTGAATTGCTTTGTTCTTATTTATAGATATTTTTTACAATAAAATATTTGAATGAATATAAATACATTTTATAAATTTAATGGAACAGTGATTGTCATACCAAGAACTCAAATTCTTTATTGATAATTATAAATAAATCAAATTATAATTAAATTAAAGAAACTCTTTATTTTAGAATTATTGAAACAACAAAGGGACATAAATTTACCATATGAAAATAAATCTTAACAGCAGCTCAAATTCAAGCAAAAGATTGATATTTATTTGCTAAAGATCTTTTAGCATAAAGAAGCCATCTTCAGTAACATCCAGCAAAATGACTTACAAATAGAACAAGCAATAATTTATAAAACACTACATAACTACTAAGTATACATAAAACAAAACGGGTTTACTTGTATTATAAATTCTTAACAAAATTAAATTTATAATCAAATATTAATATTAAAATTTTACTTTTCTGGCTTTTATATTTAGTTGCAAAATTGCTCATAATAAATAGCATACATTTTATTTAAAAATAATAATCTTGTAAATCGCAAATGGTGCACAGCATCACTTGTATCGTGCCTTGGGTCGGTCCTGAGCTCATCTTCAGAATCAGATACAGGGAATTCGACTTATCAACGATTAAATTGATGAGCTAAATCCACTGCTAAATCTCGTTGTGTACTGTTGTATTTTTTTATATTTTGCTTCCATAACTCAATATGTAAAATAGTCAATAGGAATGTGTTAAATTATATATATGGAAAAAGTATAATTTTCAAATTTTTCGTAATACCCTGAAAAAATTAAAAATTTTTAAATATCAGTTTACAATTTTTTTTATAAATCTGAATATTTGTGACGTTAACAAGAATACATTAATATAAACAATCACTTCAATATTTGTTACTCATTTGAGTTTGATATTATATCTTATGTTTTTCATAATTGCTTTTAAGAAGGTAAAAAATTACACTATATTTAATAATAATATAGATTCTTAAAATCTTATGCATTGATAATTATATGTAAAAAGAAGATTATTTCAATAAGTAGGATAAAAAATACAATATCAAGATCTTCATAACAGAAGATCCTTATCAAATTTTATGAAAATTTATTAATTATAAAGTTATTTCCTTCCGAAAGTATCCGCCGAATGGCCGTGTGATAAAGCAATGGTTTACCATTGTGGAGGACCGGGTTCAAATCGGAATTCCACGTCCTCAGTTTTTCAGGAGAGGTACGGACTCGATCTGTTGAACTTCAAACTTCCGGTTGGCCCCAATACAGACGTTGGTCGGTATGTAACGGGCTCTAAAAATGGCCACCGCCAGATATATTCTATGTGGGATATGGTGGCTTAATTAATCCAGGTGATTCGTGAATTAACCTAATATAACTTAATCTTCATAAAATATGATATATATGATGATGCTATTATATCTTGCACCTTACAACTTTTTAATTGATAGGTTCTTATAAAATTTGGTAAAAGATATTGTGTCATGAAAGGTATCGATGCCATATTTTCTAATCCCTTGTTGGTGAAAATGTGCTATGCTTCTACTTTAGAGAATCTCAATTAAATTCCGGATCTCATACTTCCAAGAATTTTTTCAGAAGAAGGTCTAGACCTTGCTCATTGAACTCAGTTCTCCATCTAACAGCTGACCCCACCAAGGGTATCGACAGCCGTCGTGAGCACTTGAATGTCCTGCCACTTAATACCCTCATCCTTACAATTTTAAAATCATAATATTAATTATTCGGTAATATACCAAATATAAAAATTTGAAATTTTTAATAAATTTTGCATTAATAATTATGCAGAGATGATTAATAATGGGATTTTAAAAAATATTTCCTGATAGTTCAATTATAAATCGCAAAATGTATTATATAAATCTAAGCCATAATATTATTTTACAAATAATGAGTATTATTCGTAGAATTATGCATTTGTATTGAAATATATTTAAATGCTTAATGATTACAATCATCACACTGAAATTTCTAGAGGAATCCAAATGTAATCAGTTGATATTGAGGCCAGATGGCCGAGTAGTAAGGCGTTGGCGTGCCACGCTGGAGAACCCGGGTTCATGTCCCGAGTTCAGCATCGCCTGAAAAGTTTTTAGGGGTTTTCGGCCCGGCCCGGAGATCCCCGTCTTCTACCATCCGGTCCACTTCCACAGGTTGGTGCAGCCTGTGGTTGGAACTGGCCCCACCCCTTAGTAATCTCACTGATTGGAAAGGGGTGTAAAAATGCAAAAAAAAAAAAAACAGTTGATACTCATTCCAACTCAACCACGATGCGAGAGATTCTGATGGATTTTGATTTAGCCCGTTATTTAATCAATTAAATGGAAAGAATCATAAAATTGAAAAAATAATTATTATAATTATCGGATATACAAAAAAATTTTGCTAAATACTATTTAAAATGTTAATTACGTTAAGAAATATAGGATAAAAGGAAATATTTATATATGATGGTTTTCATTTTAAATCAGAGATTAAAACATGGACAGTAAAACGTTTACTTTGGATCAATTAATCGATGTGGCTCTGAATACTCCAGAAATTGGAGTTGTCAACTTTAAAATCCTGAGAACTATTTTAAAAGTGATTGTCAGAGAACTTGACATTCATGTGAGTAAAAATTAAAATTATATTTTTAATATGTTGTAAACAATGAATTATATATTTAATATATTTTAACAGGATGTCAGAACAAGAGTATTAGTGAAAGATCTTCAAGAAGTAGCTTGCTTTATGTCTAGTGCAGATGATCTTCCTAAAGCAAAGCGTAGAGATTCCGATAGAGATAGTTTAGTCAGTCATTCAAAAGAAAAAGTATTCAAACATATTGAAACGATTAAGAAAGATATAAATGGAACAAAACAAATTGAACAGGAAACACCCAGAACATCTTCCTTATTACACAAACATGAATTCGAAACTGAAAGTTTAAATGAAGAAGATGAATTGGAATTATTTCAATCTGAAAATAATTCAAGAGAAAATAAGTCATTAGCAAACAATGAAGAAGCATCTTCATATAATGCTACAGAGGATTTATCTGTGATGAAAGATTCCCTTTTAGAGATGGAAGAAGATGAAGCGGAATCTATTTCTTTGGAGCAGAAAGTTGCTGGCATCACATCTGATATCAGAATGATCAAATCGGATGAAAATTACGTGGAAAAATCAGGACACGTTGACGATTCCGATATACTTTACCGAGAAGAGAAACTTTTTAAAGATTCAAAACCTTGCAGAGAGACTAGTGTTGCTTCTTTAGATTTAGATACTCATTGCTCTGGCAAAAAGTGGATGGTTGGAAATATGTGGCAAACTATGAATTTTGCCAAAAGGATGGATGCTATTGAATCAGGCATCGATAAAGTAAATCAATTTGATATGTTTACAGTATATTACAAATAACCATATTAATAAAATTTAATTTAAAAATACATTGCAATTTTCTATCATATCTTTTAAGATCGTAGATGTTCTGGATATTCACGCCAAGACTATAGATAGACAGAGAAGAGATTTTGAAAAACAGAAAAGAGATGATGTAAGTATAAATACTTTTTCCTTTACGAATGCATCATTAAAACCATTTATTCAATTTTATTAGCTTTATATTAATAATGAATATTTGGCATATCATATTTCATAAAAATTTTCGAAATAAAAGATTATTTTGATGGAAAATTAAATCGTATTTTATATTTATTTATAGGAAAACATTTTTGAAGAAGTAGAAAAGAACGTTATGAAGTTATCAAAATGCTTTGTAAGTGAAATATAGTTGCTTCCCGTTTATTTGCAATGGGTTATGAGTAAGGCCTACGTTAGATATATAAAAACAAGATATAAACTTGGAATTTAGTTATTTTTGAAATTTTATGTGGTTGAATCTAAACGAAGAATATAAGGCAGCAGACTAGCTATCTCATATCCTTTGTTAGATTTAATTAGCAATAAATACATCCTTCGTTCAGATCCCAATGACAAGAGAACAAGTAACGTTTTCATATCCTTCATTCTAGCCAAATGGGATCAGCCGATGCGTGCATTTCTTTTAAAAACATTGAAAAATGGGGTCTAGTATTTTGTTCCTATCTTCTAAGTGCTTCCATGTGATCATTTAGCCAGCAACGCGATTAATTTCCACAGAAAAGATAAAAGTTATCATCTTTTTTCCTTTGGAGTTTTTACGCCTCATTCCATCCTGCAGGTATTAAGCGTTGAGGCACTCCAGTGCCCATCGTGAACTCTCATATCACTTTTTTATAGTTTAACATTGCTTTCCATCCGATGAATATTAGGTGATGGGGGCATTTTAATGTCCATCACAGACCTTCCACGATCCTGATGGGGTCAGCCGCCAAGTGGAGGATGGGGTTTAACAATTTGACCAAGATTCCTCTTGTAAAAATTCTGGAGGAATTAAATCCTGGAATTGAATCAGGTTCCTATGGTGAAAGCATAGCACATTTTCATTATGGGATCCCACCAACGTTGGAAAGAGGATAAGCGGCAGAATCATTCGAAGATCAGCTACGATATGTCTATACCTGTAATGAAGTCTATCTGACTTTTTAAGCCAGAGAATCGTTTATACCGAGACTGTTTCAGTGCTCACCACTACCCGCTTATATCCGTGGTGGAATCAGTCTTCTCTATATGTTTAACGCTGCTTTCCTCCTGATATGGATACTAAACGATGGGGAATTTCGATGCCCACCATGGAACATCTACGCCCATTAGTATCAGCCGTCAAGTGGAGGATGGGATTCAATGAGCTGGACTCGGACCCCTCCTGAAAAAACTGTGAGTATTGGACTCAGAAATTAAATGTGGATTCTCCAGAGTGAAAGCACATCATGCTTTTTCCGCGACCTTCCGGCCGACTCTGGTGGGATCAATCCGCAAATGAAGGTTGAGGATTGGCAAGCCGGAACCAGATCTATCGTAAATAATCTGGAATTATGGGCTCACGAATCGATACTTAACCTCTACATAATTCAGTGGGATGAGAATATAAATACTTATTTCAAATCAGTTTAATTAAATATGATAATTATAAAAAATATATATGGAAATGTTATGTTCAATTATTCTGATCTAATAATTGTCTACCATTGCTCGTTTGTTGTTTAGAATGAAAATAATAAACAACTGCAAGAAATTATAACGAAAAAAGAGTATCTGAAAACCAAGGAAGAATTGGAAAAATATTTATCATCAATTAACGCTAAACTGTCCGAATATATTCAAATAACAGAGAAAATAAATAATATAGTAAGTCTCATTTTATTTTTATACTTGACTGAATACTTATATGAAAAAGTATAGTATTGGAAATTTTTGTTTGAATATTAGGTTGACGGAGAAAGAAAATTATCAGATACGTATGATCTTGTTGATGTAACGTATGAACGTATCAAATTTCTAGAAGTCAGTTATTTTATGAAATTTATTTTAAATTTAATTTAATAAATAAATAGCAAATTATAGCATGCCACTTAAAATTCAAAATCTGATTTTTAGGAGAATACTGGACTAACTTCTCATCAAGAGAGTAAGTACTTTTACGGGCTAAATTTGCCTTCATTGTCTGCATAATTGAAATTATTTGAAATTTTATAAAAAATATCAGAAGAGATAAAATTATGGTATTATATATAATTATTTTCTTTCGTAGGAAATTATAATTTAGCAACTCTTGGAAATTTGGTAAATAACGTTAGAAACTTCTGCTATGGAGATTATAGTTTACCCTACATTAGACTAACATAATTATGATTGACTGTAATCAATTTTTCATAAATTATTTTAGTTTGACGAATTTGTTCAAAAAGCCAATCCCGTAATTAGTAAATTTGGGAAAGATTTTGGATTGGACGAAATGGATAAAGGTAATATTTCGGAGCAGCTAATGAATGTTCATCTCAACATGAAACAAATCTCGGCCGAAACTAAAAGGATCAACGAGAATTTTTTCGAGCTTCAAGAAGAGTTCAAAAGACAAACGGAAAATGTAAAAATATTAATGGATTATCAAGAAAGAGGATTTACACCAGAGGTTTGCAATATTCGTATAATTCTCAATTATCAAAACTATGTTTTGAATAAGTCTATATTTTTTTATAGGATAAAGTTGAATTTTATCATCTCCAAACAAGATTAAAAGATCTCGAGAAAGATTGCCAACGACTCATAATAATAGAGGTTTGCATATGTAATCATTTTCTGAATATTTTTTATTGAAAAAATGAAATAATTTTCCTATATAGGAATTGCAAAGTACAATTAATACATTGAAATCTGCTAAAGCTAATAAAATTGAAATGGAATATTTATTATCTAGTGTGAGTTGATTAAAAATTAAAAATGTCTTATAAATAGTGAATTTGTACAACATATTAATATCTCTATCTGTCCAACAGAAAGCAGAAATTAAAGATGTAGAAATCAAAGTGAATAAAGAAGAATACGAAAATATGGTAAAAACCATTAACAGAGACATGCAGGAATTAATGACAAACATTACTCATCAAGTACCTTTTTTTATTCTCGAAATTTGAAGTCTTCGAGTTTAAGACGAAGACTTCAAATTTGAAGGCAAAGAATATTAATTAAAACGTGCTTTCAGGAAAATCTATTGCAAACGACAAGTAGAACTCTTACGGAACAATTAGATAGCAAAACAGAAAAGGCAGAAGTTGAAAATCTATCTGCAATGATTGAAAATAGATTGAAAGGTTTGGCAATTAAAGTAAAACATCTACAATACGTCGTAGAATGGGAAACACCCATACCAGCAGGAACAAGAACGTAAAAATTACTTTAAGAATATATTCTTAATTTAAAAATAATATAGCACATTTATTCTAATTTTATAATTTAAAATATTAGACATCTGGCGAAATGCATTTCCTGTGAAAGACCTCTTAAGAGACCACCAAGTTTGTAAGTAATATTGATCTGTAGCTAAATTTACATATTATATTGGCTTCATTATAAACTAATCTAATTTAAAAATCTAAACTTATATGGTGATCCACATAAATTTCTTCTAAGCTATTTCGTTTCAGTCCATTTTTTCGAGTGTTCAAAAGCATAGGGTTTAACGAGCTGGCTCTGGACTTGCCTGAGAGTCGGCTGGATTAACCACTGGAAACGCTTCGGTTTTATACTCTGAACAATGGGGGTGAACCGGGTTCGATTTTCGGATCCCACCCCCTTGGAAATAATTTTTTGGTCAACAGATGATGCCATTTTCCATTCTTGGAAAATACTAAATGACAGGGCGAAACAAATCCTTCCACAGGCTGCTTACCCCTGCGGAGGGGTCAGCCGGATTGTAGAGGACGGGGATTGACAGGCCAGGTCTGAACCTCATTATAAATATTTTCAAGAGGTGGGACTCGAGATTTGAACGCGGGTCCTCCAGAATGGAAAGCCGAAGCGTTTCCACGCGGCCAATCCGACCGGCCGACCCCTTGGAAATACTTATCATGGGATCCAGGTCTGTCCCGTTGATCCCTGTCCTCCACAATCTAGGTGACTCGCCGTGGTGAGTAGCTTGTTTCGCCCAGCTACTTTGTACTTGAGTGGAAAGTGGCGACATCTGTTACCAAAAAAGGATTCTCTGAGAAAATCTGAAAATGACCTCGCTGCTTAAGATGAAATGTGGCGTAAAAATTCATTGTATGTTAGCGATATATAATGTCATTAGAATCCTATTCCGAAATAGCCAGACCCGCGCTGAGATCGACTGAATTAATAAGAGACGAAATCAACATACTGGCCTGAATCCGGACCATCCCTTAAAGAATCTGGATAGACGAGATGAGAATGTATACTTTATCCTCAAAGCAACAAATGACTACTTTAATCAAAGCTTAAAAGGCTGATAAAATTTTTAAAGCCACTTCCCAATCAGTAATGTTTATTAAATGGCAGAATCAGTGCGGGTCCTACTCAGGTCGCTGCATCCATGGAGAGGATCAGCCGGATTAGAGATATGACATGAATGACTAACCAGACAAAACTGTCTGGATTCTTCGAATTTTCAAGAGTAGAGCCAGATTCAATTCCATATCATCTAGGTAGAAAACCGGAATTTTTCCTTGCAGCCAACCAGACCGGAACACATAATCGAATTTTCTAGATAGCAAACAATTGTTTATTCAATAAACAATTGCTTGCTATCATTGGCTGGAGGATAATACAATAAACTTTATTACATAGCCCTCCAGCCAATTCAACAAGTTGATGCCAATATTCAAATTTTCTAGATAGCAAACAATTGTTTATTCAATAAACAACTGCTTGCTATCATTGGCTGGAGGGTAATACAATAAACTTTATTACATAGCCCTCCAGCCAATTCAACAAGTTGATGCCAATATTGCAGATGTGTCTGTTATTATGAATTATTTATATTTGTCGGCTGATGGCTGCAAGGCAAATCATTGGCTTACTAAGGATCCAGGTTCTACATCTCAGATTTTTATAGAGAGAACTGGCCCACTGCATAGTGCAAAATGGGATTCCTTCACTATGAATGCCCATTCGCTTAGTAATCTCGATATGGCCATTGAATGCCCTATCGCTTAGTAATCTCGATTGGAAAGTGGTATAAGACAACAAAGAAAATACATCTCAAATTTTTATAGAGAGAACTGGCCCACTGCATAGTGCAGAATGGGATTCCTTCACTATGCAGTGGGCATTGAATGCCCTATCGCTTAGTAATCTCGATTGGAAAGTGGTATAAGACAACAAAGAAAAGAAAAAAATCTATGATAGGGTCAGTTAAAAAATGAGATTCAACCAGATTCTTGGTATTTTATAAAGGGCGGCCGGATGGCCGAGTGGTAATGCGTTGGCGTGCCACGCAAGAAGATCTGGGTTCGCATCCCGGGTACGGCATCTGAAAAATTTTTCCGGAGTGTTGGACCCGGCCCAGCGATCCCCGTCCTTTACCATCCAGCCCCCCTCCACGGATGTGGGTGCAGCCCGTGATTGGAACTGGCCCGCCCCTTAGTACTCTTCTTGATTGGAAAGGGGCATAGGAATGCAAAAAAAGTATTTTATAAAGATATATAACGGCGAAAAATTGAAGAAAAACATCAGTACAATAATATATAACTGTCACATTATAATGTTACCGAAACCACTTTAATTCTTTTGATTTCGAAAAATTTAACCAATTTATATACGAATTTTCAAAAATTTTTATTAATCTTTCTTTAAAATAATCCCACAAATTTGAACAAACTATAGTAGAAATCGCGTAAAACCTAAGATATATTTCGATCATATTAAGTACAGTGCTTTCACACTCTTTACGTTATTTATTAAGTGATATTTTATTAATTGAAAAAAAAAATATTTTTAATTTATATCGCATAACAATAAATTATACTATAGTATTTAGTTTATTTAAAATATATTAATTTATTTTTATATTTTTATAGTTTGAAAAGCAGTCCAACATCTTTAGTTAAATTTAATTTGACACCGACGCAAGTTATTAACATTGACAATACAAAGTACTGTACTGTATTAATTTATCTATTAAAATTACGTTAATACAGTGTAATTTCAAACCGCTTATATAGTTTCATTTTATCAATATATTATAGTATTGCTATTCGACATGAATGCGATCACATCGGAAGACCTACTGGAGGCCATCATACAATTCTTGATCCACATTTAAATGGACAAAGATTACCTGAAATTCGGTAAACATTTTTAAAAAATGGCATTATAAACAACTTTAATAATTAATTATTATAGTAATAAATTAAAAAAAATTTATTATTGAGAGTAAATATCAACAGCAGCATTTTATAACGAAAAATTATTAAATTTATCTTCACTATAATAAAATAACCATTTTTAATATTTAAAGTTAAAATTATGCATCAAAATGAAACGAAATTCTGAGATATGAAAGAAAAACATAAAATTTTAAAATTTTGGTCTGTCATTATCAATGTAACTACAAAATTTATAATAAAAATATTAATTTTTTGATTTTATTTACTTTATCTTTAATGTATTGATTAAACTTGAAAAACGAAAGTGAAAAACATTTTATCTGAAATGTTTTTTCAATTTTACATAATGATAATTGAATACTCAAACGTACATAATGAGAATTGAGTAACCTTTTGCTCAAAATCGTTTGGAAAAGTTTTGCTAAGGATTTTTTCCCTACATTCCCTTTGCTAAATACTATGTAGTGGAGTTAGTGGCGTTATTCTAGCCGGATTGACCGCGTGGAAACGCTTCGGCTTTCCACTCTGGAGGACCCGGATTCGAGTCTCCCCTTGAAAATATTTATCATGGGGTCCGGGCCCGGCCCGTCGATCCCCGTCCTCCACAATCCGGCTGACCCCTCCGCAGGGGTGGGTAGCCTGTGGAAGGGCTTGTTTCGCCTCGTCACTTAGTATTCTCCCTGAATGGAAAGTGGCGTCATCTGTTAACAAAAAAAAGATCCCACCATAAGTCATCGTTCAGATAGCTGGGTGGTAAAACGCTCTCTTATTACCCGGAGTACGTTCGTATAAACGCAGGCAACAACCCACAGAAATTGCCCAGTCTGACCGGATGATGTCATCGGTCGAAGCCGAAGATGTGTTTCTACGAACGACACCGGTCGCTTAATCACGTGTATGGTGATTTTTGTAACATGACGGTTGTTTTTGAAATCCAAAAACAAACGATCAGTTATATCCGCAATAAATTTGTTTATCAATAATGATTAAGAGTCTGAGAACTTACAATTAACAAATTTAATGTAGGATATTTTAAAAGAAAGAAATATTAAAAGGAAAAATTTATCACCACCTGAGAAAACTGTATTAAGAAAAATTACTCGCGATAATATAATCAATGTTTGTTATGCAAAGTATTAAAATAATATGCCGTTTTATAATTCCTGTAATTAGTGACGATTTACTACACCTACGTAGCTTAAACTATGAAATGGACATTCAAAATATAGATAAACAGTTTCTTTCGCCATCTTGGAATAAAGCAGCCTGGTCACGTAGTACTATAAAAAGTCTGTTTCAAGATAATCTGACAGCCGAACCACCAAAGGTAACACTGTATTCATACGCAATTTGTAAATAACAATATTTCGTTAAATTTTGTCAGGTGATTTTAAAAAATATATTTTAAAATCATCTCCATAATTTAATATTTCGATATTTTATTTCCCAAAACAACAAATTATAGGATATATCACTTTTATATTTTAAAATATTAATATTAAATTTAATAATAGGGACTATTTTCCTTCGTGTAAAAATACCCACAACAATGGTAGTGATTTACTGTCAGGTTATCTTGAAATAGACTGTAGTAGCCCATCTCCTCAGCTGGGTCGTTTCTGTCGCGACCGGGGTTATAACCACCAATCGTGACCACTAAATCGAATGGCATAAGTTTTAAAGAACGGTTATGGTCGTCACCGGTGTGACTTATGCTACGTTTCCACGGGACAGTTAATCACAGTTAACTTAACTGGCGTTAAAATTGATCACAATTATCTTCCTCTGTGATAAAAGTGGTGTTTACACGTGCTGACAATTAAACAGATTATGACATATTGCCACTGATTCCGTTTCTGATAGGATCTTTCGATAATAACGGACGATTCGAATGTTTTCTTCGAGATTGATTCAATATGTCATTATTAAGAAACAAAACGGAGCGTTTGATCAAATGTTTATTATTAAATGCACTAAATAATCGTTTACAGGAGGAAATATTGAAATATTCATGTCTTATTTTAATCCTTTCAAGGAGTGTTTTACTTATCTTTTCGTAGACGGTAGAATTACATTTTTGTGATCGAAGATCATTTAATTATTCTTTCCAAATATCGCAAAGCGATATAATTTCCTTATCAGACCAATTATTATTACGTCTTTTATAATTAGTCGATATAGCAGAGTGATCCGCCATTTTAAACTTGTTTTCTTTCTGATGTAGCGGACCGCGGAGAGAGCTTGTGACGCCAATAATCAAGTCGAAAGGCAATTAAACAAAGTTCTGGAAACTAGGCTAAGTTAATCACGTTGTTTGCAATTTAATCATGATCAGTAAATCAGGTTTGCGTTTATACGTATAAACTTAATCTCAATCAAGCATTTAATTACAATCAACTTTCCCTAGAAACGTAACATTAGGGTTTGTTGCCTATGTTTCTACGAACGCACCCCCGGAGAATCCAGATACGACCCATTGAAGCTGACGGACTAAACCCATCACGGGCATTGGCGGCTATAGTTGGCTTTGAAAGAACTTCGCTATCTACACGTTTTATGGATCATATTTGTTTTTGTTTATAGCAGATATCGCCGCTTTCCATTCAGGTAGAGTACCAGGTGGCGGAGTGAAACAAGCGTTTATATAGGTTGCTCACTTCTGCGGAAGGGTAGCCGGATTGTGGAAGATAGGGATCGATGGGCTGAGGCCGGATCCTATGATAAGTATTTCCGAGCGGTGGAATCCGAGAATCTAATCCGGGTCTTCCAGTGGAAAGCTGATCATGCGGCCAATCCGGCCAACCATCCCGTGCCATCGATTGCCATTCTGAACTATCTGTCATCCTTTTATGTAAGCGGTCTATGGAGGAGCCTCAATTCTCTCACTTAATAATCAACAAATTGAAAAATAGCGTCATTTATTGAGAAAAATATATACAGAGATTATTTTACCACAAGTATTTACGTCACTTGAAGAGATATAGCTCATGTATCACTATTGTAAGGATTCGGACAGACGTTTATTTTTCTTCCAATGGAATCCGAAACTACAACAATATCTGTATCTGATGTCCAAGTTTATAGACCTAGAGGTAGCCTAAAAGTGTTTGTATCAAAATAGACTGTTTAGGCCAAATAGTGGGTTATATCCATCAGGTTATCAGTTACTGCATTAGATTAATAAATTAAATCCCAATCTCTGCTTTTTCCAGAAAAATAATAAAATACTTAAATATTTGAAACTGCTTAATCGTATTATAAAACTTAATAAATGAAATCAGCACTAAATTGCAGTATGAACTAAATACTTTATTTAACTATTCTGCGCTAACGTTTTTGGCTAAACAGCCATCTTCAGACGCTTTCAAACTAAACATTTTAGTTTGAAAGCGCCTGAAGATCTTAATAAATGAAATCAGCAATTTAGTGCTGATTTCATTTATTAAGATTTAAAATAGTAAAAATCACAAGCACTTAAGCTTAAGTACTATGATTTTATTATTAATTTAATAATCTATAAATTTGAAGTGTTTAATCTTAAAATAATTTAAAAAAGTATATCAGATTGAACATAAAAATTAAAAAAAAAATTTTTCCTGCCTAAATGCTATTATTTTGAGTTATTTAGCTGAAAAGAAAAAGGAAAAGATAAGGATACAATTGATTTATCATAGATTATTAAGAATAATTAATAGTTTTTAAAAAAAGCATTTAGCAATAAAATCTCAGTTCATTCCCTACATTAGGGGTGGGCTATCTCTGGCCCGTGGGCCACATTGTTTTATTATATCTAATACCAACGCTATGTATACTTACATATCTGTACTTTCTCTTTTTTAAAATAAATACTATTATTATCAATTGTTTTTGTTTTGGCCCATGGTCCACCATAAATTTTTCTATATGGCCCTCTACAAAAAAAAGATTGCCCACCCCTGCCCTACATAATAAGACAAATTATGATATATAGAAATAACTACTAAAGAAAATAGATGCTGAAATTATTCATAAATTTTTAAATAATCCCAATAATTAATAAAAATTAATTAATATAATCAAATTCATAAAATCTTCATTAATCAGTAAGAATAATAAATATTATATAAAGCTTTTTTATCAGCATTATATTAGAAAATTCATAAGAATTTAATATTTATAAAAGTGTTTAGTTGCAATTTAGATAATTAATATTTTCACTAATATATATTTTTCAAATTGAAAAAAGCCAAAATGGGATTAATCTATAAGTAAATCTAACATTTAGATTTACTTAATTATAATTAATTACCTAGTTAATTATTATTATTAATGAATTAATAAATTTTAATACCTTCTCTTCAGCCAATTTTTCTATTGCTGCAAGGAAACCATCAGATAAAACATTATATAATTTTTTCTCCCATAATGACTTGCTTTTACGTAATCGTTCTGCTAACCTATACCAATCTTCTAAAGTGTTACACACAACAGTCCATTTTGATTGTGATTCCTTTTGTTTTTTCAAATTCTTAGGATTTTTATGTCTAAAATAAATAAAACTTATAAGCATTTTTAATTTTTAAAATAAAAATATGTCATTATTATAAAAATAATACCAAATTACAGTAAATAATTTGAACAAAAAAGCAACCTCAGAATTTATTATTTATTATGATTAAAATGATTTTTAAGAAAATATATATATCTTTTGATTTTTAAATATTCCTAACTAGCCAAATTATATCCCTAATGACTTACTTTTGAATTAAATTGCCAAATTAATGATTATTTATTAATTATGCTAAGGTGTCACCATCTATTGGATTAATAATTAATTATTCAAATTTAGACGAAGCTGGCACCATCTGTAGTGCAGAAAGGTAGAACAGTTAAAATATAACTCAAGTATGGTGTTCCTAGAATGACTGTGGCAATGTTTTGCAACAGAGAGAGAAAATTATGGATGCTAGGATGTCTGCTGGAAGACTTCATTCCAACATTCAAGGACTAATAAATTGTGTATAAAATAGTGTATTTTGTAATTTAGTATGTTATACAATAGTAAAACACATGTAATAAAGTAAATAATATAGTGTATGGGGACCAATAACAAAATAATCTATTTTACATAGTCTTTTATGGGAAGTATTGTCCTGCAATTCAAAGGTTTCTCAATTCAACATTATTTCAGCGACAGATTAGTGTCGAAATACAAGGCACTACTGTATGTTTATTCTAACTTTATTTTTTATTTTTTCCATAATATATCATTTTTTATTCATATTATAAACCTAGTATTTCTAAAATTTATAATTTCTTAATTTTCACCACATTCCATTTATATAAATCCTCTTAACTTCTTCAACATGTGAAACTTCTTTATTTATTTATAAGATCAAATAATGAATAACTGCCATTTCATCCTGTTGTTTGTAATATATATAAATCTTTATGTGTCAGTAGTGCAGCTGAAGAACCTCTCATAAGTAGGTTGAAAACATTTTTGAAATAAATTTTTTCTCCTAATACTTTCAATGATGATTGTTGTTTATATATCAATTTTACATCAGAAAGTAAAGGAATGACTTTAAACTTCAGAAAGTAAAAAATGATTTAAAAAATCTATTTGATAAAATATAATATGAGATAGGAAGAAAATACTATTACTATTTATCCATGTTTGTTATTTATTAGTTAAAATAAATGCATAATTTGACTAGTGATTGTATTTTCTTCCTATCTCATATTATATTTTATGAAATAGATTTTTTAATTTTTAAATCATTTTTATTTTATCAAACTATAAAGAAAATAATATATAATATTTTTTTTTTAAAAAATAAAATTAAATTTATATTTAATTTTATAATATTTATTATTTAATAAATTCATATTTTTCATTTAAATTATATCATATAACAAGTCAGAACCCATAATATATAAAACTGGTAAATATTTATTAATTTTAAAACTTACATATTAAAAGATTTCATTTTCTTCTGATAATATTTCACTTTATTTTTAAATTTCATTTTTCTTTCTTTGCTGTTAAAATATTTTTCACATTCTCTCTTCCATTCTTCTTCCCTAAAATATAATTTATTTAATTTAATTTAAAATATAATTTTATTTTTATTCTTGAATCATATAATGGACTATATTCATAGACTTAATTACCAGAAAAATAATGAAGGCCTATAAAACCCATTACATTGCAGAAGCATTTTGGATAAGATATGGGGACTGCATTAAGGTTATTGTATTGGATATACACTATGGTTGTAAGATACATTATTACTTAGGGCTGTAGCAAACTAGGTGATATCAGTGCAACCTGATTGGGGCCAACACCCAAGCAGAGATCATTTGTCAGCATTTCATCATTTTGCATTATCATTGGAAGTGTGACTGGTGACCATAGGTTTTTCTGTCTTGCTTGATATTTTCGACAACCAAGTGCCAACAATTACACACAATAAACATTATCGCAAAGAATGACAGACAGAAAGCATGCCAATCCCATTTAGATGAACAAAGATGGAGTCACAAGTATTGAACAAATGGAATGTAATATGATGTTATTGTCATAATATTATGAAATGACTACATCATATGGAAATCAAGAGATTTTATTTGAAGCATTTTTATTAATTAAAATAATCATAAATACTGATATGATGAAACATTTTTGAGACACAGCTCTTGAACCAATGTATTCATGGTTCCTCTCTCCTCTCGAAGTCAAATCCATTTTCTGTCACATCCTTGCTGCCTTTTGAGAGGCAAACTGCCTATTACCATGCAAATAGTAGCACACACTGGTAACAAGATATCATCTTCAATCTCTTCATCTGCCATGATGTCAAGAAACAAGGAGACGGTGCAATAGAAAGGAGGTTTAAGTTTAATTGGCCGGTTGTAAACATCACTATTAGTGTTTCCAAATTCCCAACATTTTTGAATCCTAAGGAATCGAGAATGGGAAATTATATTTCCCGAGAATTCTCGAGAATTTCTGAAATAATCTTTTTTATGTAATTTTTGTTGATCATCTGTAATAATGGCTATAACCAGGATCAGGCCAACTAATTGTGATGCCTGAACAAGTTTTAAAATGGCAGCTTTTAAAATTTTTTGAATAACTCTAACAAGGGGAGTGCCAAACATGGCCCCCTCCAATTTTGCCAATTTTTAAATATGTTGTTGTACTATCCTCCCACAAACCCATGGTAAAGTAATACGACACAACTCTCAAGCATTCCCGAAAAAAAGGGGTTTAAAGTTTTCTACGTTGTTTATATACCGATTGATATTAACATTTAACAAGTGCTGTCGTAATGCGATGCATTCACTGTTTGATTAACGCAAGGTGTTATCAGAAGGTTGCGGTTTCGAGTCTTGTGTTTTTAAAAATTTTTTTTTATTATTGAAACTGAAATGGATTATTGTACAATGTATTTTTATTAATGAAAAATTACTATTTTGTGATTATTTAACTTTTTTTTGTTATGCCTTTTAAAATTTCTATCACAAATATTAAATACACAATATAAGGGAGCATAATAAATAACTAAACATTTTTACACAAAATATTCATTTTAATTAACAAATATAGATATTATTATTATTTCTCATCAAAAACTATCTCGATCTCTATGGCCGATGTGCATCTATTTGGGTGATACCATGGGTGATACTCATCATAAAATCATTCAAAAAGGAATATTGTTTTACAATGTGCACATTTATTAATGAAAATTTGTTGCTCTTCCACTAATTAAATGCCTCTGTATTTAAATCAATGATTCTATATGCATGATTCGTGTCAAAGTTGATTGAAGACAAACTTTATTTTTAAATATCAATAAAATATGTTTCTCTACTACAATAATAAAAAACTATGTTTGTAGAAATATAGGCTTATAAAATGTATGCCACTGGCTCCATTGTTGTGGGAGAAGAATTTTTTGGACTTACAAAATGGAACACTCATCCTTTGAATTGGATAAAATACACAGTCATATTCTTGAGATGGCTAAGGATCACATGATGCCCAGATTCATATATTTGATTCTTCACAAATTAGGATTAGATGTACTGTCAACTTTTTATTTGGAATTATCTGTCTTTTATAATATAATTCCTATATTTGCTTAATATACTTCTGCTTAATGCACAGTTTTATGATCTCAATTAGTATATTGTAGTGGGGTACTAGTATATTGTAGTGGGGTTAATACCTCTATTTTAAGATGGCAGACTTCTATTAAAAATTCTCACATTACAACGAGAAATTTATATTCAAAGTTATGAAATAAATAATTTCTTATTGGTTGAATTAATAACAAGCAATATATACCAAATTATCCAATTTGATTATATACTGCTATTTTCATAGTTCTAGATTCAGTTTTAAATTTTGAGCTCTGAACTTTTTGAGTTATGAAGAAAACTTATAAACAAATTATGCTCATAACTCAAGGAGTATCTTTAATCATAGTTAATAATTCTGTTATTTTAACAGTTTATAATTCTGAAGCATTTATACCCAATAATCTTAGATATTTAATACTGAATTAATTTTTTTATTAAATTGAATTTTTGCTTTAATTGCCATAAATTAAACTTCATTCAAAGATTTAAATATTTACAAGATCTCAAGATTTATGCAGATTTTTTTCTCTCTTCCCATATTAATTTTCAATTTAAATTGAAGAAGAAATAGACTTACCATAGCATTTTCAAACTTTCAGGTGGAATTGAACATTCTTCTCTGTACAGACGTAATCCATAAAAATACCAATAAATATTTCCTTGTTCATCCCTTCCAAGTGGCTGAACACAAAGTTTATTTGTATCTATAATCTAAAAATATAAATAAATTTATTTAATAGGAAAATAATTCTATTAATATTTTTACAATAATATATTTCAAATATTTGTAAGTGAATTATAATTTACTAGTAAAAATACCGTATATTAGGATATTTCTGAAACTTAATTCTAATTCTTAGTTATTAAAAAATCACTCAGAATTACTGCATATATTCACATATAAGCCGAGAAATTATTTTGAAAAAATTTTGAAGATAAGGATGCACAGGACAGTCAAAATTTGAAAATTTTTTTTAAAGCTAATAAGATTTGCCAGCTCAGTCATTCTATTTCCTCATATTTTTTTAAAAACCATGTGATCAGTCATATTTTTCCTAAAATTGTTATTTTGTTGATTTATTCTAATTTTTTGTTAAAAATATATAGTTATATATGATTGTATATATTATATTATGACTGAACATTCTCTTCAATTTAATCTTATTAGAGAAAAGAGAAAGAAAGAATTCTCAAAGATGGTTTTCATAGAATTTCAGTCTCTCTTTTTGTGTGTGTATCCAGATTAATATCATCTTTCAAATTCTTATCATTGTCAGTGTTCTTGTCTTCAATTCTATTTTATACAGTTAAGCAATTGAAAAAAAATGAAGATAGAAAATTTTCTCTCATAGGTACAGTATGTCTATGGATACCAAAATTAAATTATACTACAGCCAGTGGTGTGCTGGAGTCTGCTTGTACAGGCTTTGTCAAGCCATTTGTTAAATTTTCAAGAATTTTGTGAGTTGGTTGTTAAACATAACAATGATTATATATACACATGGATATTTCCACATTTTTTTTTCCAGTGATATACTCAGTTCACTGTGTGCCTGTTCAATGATTAAATTTTATACTGTTTATGAAGTGCTAAGGTCATTTGAATGGTAAGTTTATATACATCATAACAAGTACAGGGCATTGGCCCCAGGCACAAAAGAAAAAGAGTGCAAAACAAAGATTTCAATTTGGTAAAAGTTTTTTATGGGATATAAAAATGTATTTGCCCTGGGTACAGAAACACCAAGTTATGGTGGTCCTTCTATATAATGAATAATAAATCAGTGTTTTTGTAAGTTTTGTTTCAGTAAATTGCAAGTTGCAATGCTTCTCTGGTTGTGATTATTTACCAATCTTTAATTATAATTCATAACTGTAGATGGTATAATTTGGCAAAACTCAATTGTGGAGGTTAGGAGTTCCTTCCGCCCAAGTGAAGATGAGTTGAGGAATGTGAATTTAATGATGCAGTTTAATAACAGGATGTATTATATTACTTCATTGTCCTTTGGAATATAATAAATCTAAGATGGTTTACTCAAGTGACATTTCAAAAAACAATATCTGACCCATCTGTAAGTTAGGTAAGCTAAAATAATAATCATCCCTGGGAAAAGTGAAAAAGAGGGTCAAAATTATAAAGGGACAAGGACAATTAAGTTCAAGGCTCTTTGTCCAAAGCTTTTTGGTTCGAAGTCTTAGCTTGTCTGGTTGACTGATTTTGCTTCTCCAATTAATCGAACATCGTCTCGCTCTAGTCTCCGACTTGTGCTCTGCTCTGTGTGTATTATTAATATATTTTGGGAATAATAGAGAAATCGAAAGGTCTTCTAACAGAAACCTTCTTCTAATAAGTGTTGGTTGGTGCCTACATTGTTATCGACAATTCTGGAACTAAAGACTGTTATAAAGGAAGGACCAAAGACTGTTGGTAATTTGTGACTCCTCCTTTTTCTGATTCAGCAGTCCTCGAAGAAGATTCCAATTATTCAATCATTCTCTCTCATTTGTTCGTCAGGCTGTAGTTGTAAAAGTAGAAATCTCTCTCTTATTAACAATAAAGAAGCTGTTGAATTTTATTCAATGTTGTCTCAGTCCATACGTGCCGTACTGCCTCCACCCCATTCTTATTCGCACATTGTTTCGTAGATTGCTCTTAGGCCGAACACCTGTTGTTCCGCATTTCCATTTCCAAGCCCGGAAAACCCACACAATGAAAAGCTTTCTGTGAGAATCAATTAGCTACTGCTGTACATGAAATTTATAATAAAGAATATTTTTTCTTTTCTGCATGGTATTATACCACTTTTCATTCAGTGAGTACTAAATGTGGCATGCCCACCTCAGACCCACTCAAACCCCATATGTGGTCATCCAGATCAAGTGTGAGGGCAGGATGAGGGATGGGGTTCAATGAACTGGCCTGGATTCCTCCTGAAAAAATTGGAAGTATGGGATACAGGAATTAAACCCAGATACTCCAAGACCACAGCAATCCAGCAAATAATAAAGAATATTCAATATTTTAATTATTATTTGAAAATTTTATGCTCCAATTTGTTATAAATCAATAAAATTTATAACATGAATAAATTTATATAAATTATTTATATATGCATACATGTTTTTTAAAAGAACCAATTGTTAAAAATTTACCAGCATACCACTGACTACACTTTCTATAAATTTAGAGCTAGATTTTTCATTTTGAATTTCATTAGTTTGATTTAACTTATACTAAGGCTTCAATTTAGATTTTGTTATATTTATATCATATTTACTTGCATTATTCTAATATGTATATAAAAAATAAATAAAGATAATATTTTTTGCTGTGGAAAGAATTTTAGGTGTCTATTATTTCCACAATTTTTCCTTAACACTTACATAATATCATGCAATCTCATAGTTTATTGGCTATCATCCTGACAGGGATAGGTCTAAATATCAATTACAGTAAGACCCTGATTATGTATGAAGATACATTCCAAATTTCATGGATACTTGAAAACCATGGATAATAGCAAATGCTATACAGATAGTCCTAGAATTTGTAATAATAATTTTTGGCAGTCTTATGACAGTCAAAAATTATTATTAAAAATTCTCTAATTCAACTTTGCCGCCTGTATGCACATACACGTGTCATATTGCTTTTGTATATGCATCACAATATCACCATTAGTCAGCAAGCAAAGCCTTTCAACAATACACAATAGCCACTAGTATGATTAACCCACTTCTAACTTATCACACTTTTGGCATGTTAGTTGCTAATTGACCGATTTCATGGGAAACATCCACGGCCACAATGTCACAATATGACGTCGGAGAGAAGGAAAACAAATCACACGTGGTTGCATGCCAAGTGTGTGCTATTATGATGTTGCTACAAACTATAAATAAATAAGTTTACAATCAAAGTATGCTTCGACTACTTTAAGCCATTCAAACAATATAAGAAGATCAAGCGAACTTAGTTTTTCCTATTTTTGTGCAAGTTATGTACATGAACTTGAGTTAAAAGGAAATATGTTATTGACCAAATGCTGGCATTCTCAAAGAAAAAAGAGGAACCACATAATATAGAACTGTTGTTTAAAACTGATGTTGTTATTTTGAAACTAATGAATGCACTGTTATTCCTGTACTGCTGGGTAAGTTTTAAATTTATGATATTATTAGTGTGACCATATTTTCTTAGAAAAAATAAAGGACAAATTTGAAATTTTAGGATTTTATTCCTACATTTTCAAAAAAGTTTGTAACTATCAGGAGTCTGCATGTTATAAAATTTTCTTATTCTTTATATCAAAATATGATACTGTGCACTTTTCTGAAAGTTTGAAACTGGTTGGATTGTGTTGGAACATACCTTTGGTGTGAATTTTAATTTGCTTTGAAATAATAAAAAATAAAAACAAATCTAAACAGTTTTAATAAAAAAAATTACAAAATATAATTAACTAAGTAAAGATCAAACAAATTATATATTTATTTAACAAAAATTAAAAAGACATTTTTATGACAAATATATTTGTGATAAATATATTTTTTTAAGTACATGATAATTTTAAAAAAAAAATCATAAAATTCCAAACATCTAAATTCTGAGAATGTTTAAATTTAATGGCCCTAATTATACAATAAAATTTACAAAGATCTATCATGGGAAAGCAAATAAATCCAGATTAATAATTTTTTAAAGAGAATAAAGAATATAAGAAATCTAGATACTGAAGAAAAATGTTCAGAAAATAAAAATATTCTGCAATAAAAAAATGTTCTCATTTGGTTGTTTTGCTGAGCAGCAATAAAGAAAAGAAAATTAAATAAACATACATTATCTGATATACATGTACCACAGTTTGTAAAAAATTTATTCAATTATTATTATTTTTAATAAAAATTAATAATTCTAATAAATATAAAAATAAAATGATATATTTTTATTAGCATTAGAATCAAACATTTATTTATGTACAGTTCTTAATCCCATATAACATACTTTCATACTACACTATAATTTATAGATCTTAACAATTATATTTATTTATTTAATTGAATATCACCCTACAACATAAGAATGGGTGTCCCCCCTTATAAATCACACTATCATAGCCATGCTTATATTATATACTAATTTTTTTTCTGCAGATTTTATGCCCCTTTCCAATCAGAGAAATTACTAAGGGACAGAACTAGTTCCAACTACGGGCTACACACACACCGGTGGAGGGGGCCTAATGGTGAAGGACGGGGATCGCCGGGCCGGGCCCAGCACCCCGAAAAAACTTTCCAGGAGTTACCAGACCCGGGATCCGAACCCGGGTCTTCCTGCGTGGCACACCGACAGCGTTATCATTCGGTCATCCGTTTGGGTATACTAGTTTAATTATAACCGATTGGAAAAAGTAAAAAATGATGATGATCCATCACGAATATTTTTAGAAGGTTCTGGACTTTACCATTGAACCCAATCTTTCGAACTTCCAACCACTAATATTAAATAGTTCACTATCCTTTGTATAGATCAGGGGTTCTTAACCGGGGGTATCCATACCTCTTGGGGTATGGGAATCAAATGCTAGGATTATGAGACTTGATCTCTGGGTACTAGTATTTTACTTAATGTATTAATTTATACTTTAGTAGTACATGAATGATTATTTCGAGAACCAAGTGAAGTGGGTATGGGACCATATTGGAAAATCCATTGGGGATCTGGAGTCATCAGAAGGTTAAGAACCCGTGGTATAGATCAAAGATGGTTGGTAAAGATTCAAGGTGTAAATCAATTAACCAATATTATAGTAGTTATGTATTGTATATGCAAAATTATTAATTTTTTGTAAAAGTCAATAAAAATTAAGAAGCATAATTCTTTATTTTATTAAATTAATATTATCCTTATTAAAACTGAATTCATCACAAATATTTGAACAATAAAAATTTATTTTAAATTTTAATTGGCAACGTCAACATTGTTATTGCCATGTGAACAACTTTCAAAGATGATATGAGTGATTGAGTGCACGTGCTTAGAGAATTTCGATTGTGTTGTAAGTAATGTCGTTATTTATTCGTCATCCTCCCAAGAAAACCCTTAAACGTGGAAAGAGAAAGGTATGGAAATTTATCAGGTGGTATAACTTCCTTATACTATTAATTTTATATTTTTTGCTCAATTGGAAGATTTGAAATTAATCAGATTAATTTGTTTTGGGGAACTGAAATACTATTCTGGCATAAGTCAATCAATATATTAATTTCACCTATTCTGAAATCAAAGGTTCTTTTAAAAATCACTTGGATTTCGGAATAGATTTTCGAGGACAAGATTTTACCTGACCCATCACATATACTGTCCATCCTAACAATTACAAGTGGAGTAAGGATTGCACTCAAATATTATTTTACTAATATTCAGCCTACTAGACACATTACATACAAGTAAATGCAAAATTTAGCTTCGTTTGAACAGGGATTCTACAGTTGTTATATTTTCAAATTTTTGAAAAATTCAAAATTTGTTAAAAGGATTATCGATTTTTCTTTTTCTCCATTATTGGGTCATACTTCCTTTTGGCGGAATACTTATTAAGCCATTTTTCTTGCCATCTTATATTTTTACTTTATTCTTCTGATGGCTAAATTTGTATATAGAATTTATCATCTCTCTTGTTTGTCTGTATATTTCATGATGCGACTTATATAACTGCTATCATCAATATAAATAGGAGAAAATAAACTGCTACATAGTGCTGTGTTTATTTTCTCCTATGTATTTTTCATATTTTTTTTTGTCTGTATATGTTTAAAATAAAATATTTTGAAAATTGTGAATACTAACTGATAGCTATTCCATTTTGTTTGGAGTTTCTGTTAATTGGTAGTAAATATTGTTAAAATAGAAAGTGATATTCCCACCTTCATCATTATTGATTTAAAAATGTATAGATCTTATTTTAATGATGTTTGCTAGTAATTAACAGAAATTCTTAACAAAATAGAATGGCTGGTCAGTTTGTATTTACAGTAGAATTAATAGATGTGCTAATTACTTATTGAAATGAAGACATTTGAAAATTTCAATATTTTTGGTTGCTAGTTGTCTTATATTTTTTGTATAAGATAGAAAAGTAGTCAGAAATTATTTGGGGGAAAAACATATATGTTCTTATAAATAAAACAAAATGAGTATTTTAGTAAACATGGAACAATGCAAAATATTAAACCCTATATACAATTAAAGTTATGTATATATAGTTTCAGAAAATGCCAATCCTATAGTAAAATATTATAAACTATGGGAATGCCCTTATAGTTCAGGATTTGGCCCCATTGGCAGATTGGAAGGGTTCCAAATGACAAAATCTGTATATGTATATATATGTATCAAGTATGACATAATGATATCTGCAATAAATAATAATACATTAGCTTAAATCTTGAATTTTTAATTAGAAAAATTAGAACAACAGTAACTTCAAAGATTTTTTTTAATCATGATATACTTCCATATGTAAAATTAATAAATGTACAATAGAACAAACAGCTCTTATGAGAAAAACTTTTATTTCAAAAATATTTTCTACCATTCTTGAAGTCCTCTACAGCTGAGGTTGACTTAAGAGTAAGTTGAAAACATATCTGAAGAAATAAAAATTTCTCTTCTGATTGGAGCTGTTTGTTTTGTTGTGTAAGGTAATCAGTCCTTGACATATTATGAATTTTGTTTTTAAATCCCTCTGCCATAAGGTGAAATGCCCAAAATTTATGGATTAATTACTACTAATGTTTACTAGGATAATTTATATTGTCTTAATAAACATAAAGAACAGAAAACTACAAGAATTTAGACACAAAAAAGAACATTTTCTGTAGATCAAACCATTGGATCAGGACTTGAACCCATGGAATTCATTGACAAATCACAGAATTTATCAGTGACGTCATTGAGAATATGAGTTGTTGTAAGTCGAGGACTATCTGTATTTATTTTTTGTTTATTTGATACCAGTTATAGAAATAAATCAAGATTCAAGTAAGTAGACACTTGTTTTACTTTTTACTTGTTTCAAAAGATAACTTGAATAATGTGAATTACTAATTGACTTCAATATTTTCAAATTGACATAAGCTAATGCTGGTGAAATTGTAAATAAAATCAATTTGAGTGAGATGATATAAACAAGAATTTTTTGGATTAGAAAAATTTTTCAGGTTAAATACAAAAATATAATTTTGTTCTATTATCTATTATTTGTTAAAAACATATTTTATATTTTAATTATTAGACCAATGTAAAAATTCCATCCTCCTATATTATGGAATTAAAAAAAGGGAGTTTTAAATAGATTTTCTAATATGGATCTGCCTCTGAAATAACATTATCATTTCTGATTGATTAAAACTTGTTACTGTAAAAGTAAGTAGTTTTTTATGATAAAATAATTATAGATACTTTTAATAAGTCAAAGCCTATATCTATATAGATTATAGATAGTATTGTATTGTAGTACTGGAAAAAGTCTGAGTAAAGAGGAAACCAACGTATAGACTGGTACTGATTCCAAACTGGTCAAATGACCCAGTGGGTTACAAGAAAGCAGCCTTTTGGAGCTTTTATAAAAGGGCTTTGACTTATTGTAGTACTGGAGAAAGTCTGAGTAAAGAATTGAAGTATATACTGGAGGTCAGAAAGCAGTACAGTTATAGGAAAGCATTTCTAACAAAAATTTTTAGGCAAGTGAAAAAGAAGATGTATGAGAATGGAGAAGGAGTAGTGGGACCCAGAGAAGAGGAGCGTAACTACATACTGGTGCCATACCAACTGAAGAACCTGAAGGTAATGAAGAGAATAGCGAAGAGAAAAAGAGCACGTCTAGCACCAAGAAGGAACCCGACGTTGTTTAACATACTGTGGAATGAAAAGGACCCACTCAAGCAAATACGGAGCGGAAGGGGGTATATGGGATTCCTGTAAAAGACATGCAAACGAATGAGGAGTTGGCATACATAGGTGTCACTACGAGAACAATAGCGAGATGTCTGGAGGAACATAAGAAAGATATAGAGCAAGCTAGGCTCACCATGTATTTGGCTGTGGAAGCCTATAGTAAGAACATAAGAGTAAAATGGGAGGAGGCGAAAATAGTTAACCAGTACAAAAGTAGATGCAACCAGTGGTACTGGAATCTATAGAGATAATAAAAAGGAAGAGAACGGAGAACCTAATTAATGACAGAGTGACATGGGAACCCTCCAGTATGGAAATATGCTATAGGTAAGGAGAAAGGTTATAGAAATTGAAGATGAATTGAGGAGGAGTACCACTTTAAGAACTTCTAGACCGGGAAGCAGTGGCGGCTCGTGGATGATTTTTGTGGGAGGGCTGAAAAAAATTATAATAAAATACTTAGCTAAAATACGTAGTGCGAACTGCAATGTTTGCAGCCCCATATCACAAAAACGTATATCACGGGTTACCCCCACCTGCTCAATACAACGGTCTGCACTGACTGCAGCCCTGATGTGTACGCAATCACACTGACTCATACAATACACACATACAGAGCGCCTATACGAACGGAAAAAATATCAGTACCTAGTACCTACAATTCATAAATAAATATACTACGAACGGAAAAAAATATGTTTTTGTAAAATAATTGTATAGTAATGTAATAGCTATAATATTTTAAAATTTTCATTTTGATAGGAGGGCTACAATTCTGCAGCCCTTATGGGCGAGCCGCTGTTGCCGGGAAGGAAATATGTTATTTCGCTTATTTATCTATTTGTATTATGGGAGTATTTAATCTTATGTAATCTGTATAAGTTATATTTTTATTTGTTTTTTATTTTTATTTTTTGGTTTAGTTTATAATCGAATGTAATTGTAAATAATATTGTATATTTAAACAAATGCGTTCTAAGAACATTGGTTGCTATGCCAACATTATATGAATTTCTTGATTCGAATTGGTTAGTTGATAGAATGTACCTGAAGAGGATGTAGAGACACCGAAAACATTTGTACATTTAAGCTAATAAATATAAGCGTGATCTTTACTGCAAGAAGTGCTAGTTATTTTGGGAAATTAAAAATGGAAAGTATTATATAATTATAGATTACAATTCAAAGGAATCAATTTTTCCAACAATTTTATGGTCTAAATTAACCCTCTTAAAATTTAATTCACTCCTGATATAGTTTCTGGCATATCAGATGTTTTGTATCTTTCTCATAATAATAATAAGCAAAAAGAATGTCAAAAACAAAAGATAATTATAGTTAAGCAGAAATACCCACTATTTCAGTTTGATTTTTTGATATCTAATTGCTTCATTGATTTGGCCAAATGTATATAGAATTTTGTTTAAAAATTCTATATACAACTTGATTAAAAGTAGTTGATTAATGTGAACCCAGCATAACATATAAAAGCATTAAATTATAGAGATATTGATGAATAATTAAAAAATAAAGTATAAATAGTGCATAAAATTATTTTTTTAATTTATAATGATGGGTGTGTTAAGGAAATTGAAAAATAAAGATAAACTCTAAATGTTTATAAAAGGACATTATTGATTAGCTAAGCCTTAAATTCATTTAGAAGTGCCCAATTGGATAAAATTGGCAGCCATGTGATGTAGTAAATATCTTGAATAAAAATTATCTTTAACAAAAATAATGGTATTCTATAAGAAGTGGATTATTAATTGAAATATTGATAATCACACTATTATTAATTGAATTTCCACTATATATCACTACAGGTATCCCTTCTATAACACAGTTTCCTACAACATGATTTCACTCTAATATGATTTGAAAATTGCGAAAACCTTCATATAACACGGTACTTCTACAATACGGTTTTTACTTAATACATTTAGAAAATTATGTTTAGGCTTCAACAACACAATACATTTTCATTAATTTTTGTAAATCCATATTAGGGACACACAATACACACATAAAATGCAATCATTGGGAAATATACTTGCCATCTCCATAACTTCACTTACGATTAAGCTAGTGACATGAAAATTGTAAGTATTATTAAGTTTTATTTCCTCATAACCCTGTAAAAATTTCAAGCTTTAATATCAGTGTATAGGAGATAGAGGCCTCAGAAAATCACATATTTTGCATATGTCATATATGATATGTGGTTTGCTGTGAGAGGGATGATATGCAGTCTATTTTCAATTTCAATTTGAAATTGAGTTAATTGGCGACTTTTGAGTATTTTATATTCTAAATGTTCATTTCTTGGATAAAATATAAGTTTTTATTCTTCAATAGAGGAATTTAAGAGAAGAAAAACTTTTTTATTTATAAATTTTTTTTGAGTATATGTTAAGGAACGATTGTTTTCTAGCAGGTTATAGCAGATTAGATTAAAAATTTTTTAAAGAGAGCAGAAGATACACAAACTTTAAATTTATAAAAAAGTTCGGAAAGTGAAGTTGATATTGTTAAAGAGAAAAACGTTCTCATTTTAACGAAACAGTGATAAGGAAGATATAATTATTAAATGAATGTTATATAGGCTATATACTTTTTTCTTCTTTTTGTTTTACATATATTGTTTTTTTAGGTTCTTATATATACAGGGTGTCCAAAAAGTATCTTTACACTTTTAGAAAATTATTAAAAAGATACAAAGAAGAATGTGCACTTACAATTTTTTGCATTCAATAAAGAAAGTATCAAAGTTTTTTTTAAAATGAAGTGGACACTATATGGCACCCTTGATGGCGCCAAATATAGGTCTCATCTCAAAGTGGCTTCACTGCAGGAAATGGCCCAAGTTTAGTGTGATTTATCAAATTAAAATATACAACGCAGGTACAATGTAAATTTTGGACTGCATATGATCGAAATCTGCCTTCAAGACCGACAATTTATGAACGGCATAAGAGATTTATGACAACAGGTAGCGTTTTACCAAAAGCGGAATCTGGTCAGCCTAGCAGAAGCTCCAATGATGTTGAACAATTCATGAATGTTTTTATCATAGTCCTCATAAATTGATTCGTTTGGTGGCCATCAATTACAAATACCTAGATCGACTGTGTATGATGTAGTGTTGAAAAATTGAATTACAGCAACTATCGGGACTGTCGATTCTATAATGCTTCACAGAACCTTGCTTGAAATCTCTTGCTGACTTGATGTGCTGCGTGCAACTAATGATGCACATATTGAAATGTTGTAAGAATTGTCAAAAAAACTTTGATACTTTCTTTATTGAATTAAAAAAAACAAAGATTTTCTAAAAGTGTAAAGATACTTTTCGGACACCCTGTATATTTTTTCTTTCTTTATGTTTCGTGTTATTAATATTCTTAATAAAAATTAAATTTCTTATGTGGGATTAAGAAAGTTATTTGTTTTTAATTGGTTTTGGAACATAACATATCTTTATATTTGCTCCAGGTCTCATATAACATGGTTTCACACAACACGGTGTTTTTTAGGAACCTATCTACTGTGTTATAGGAGGGATACCTGTATTTTATTTTGCTATTGAAATGTTGCATTTCTTTATTTTATATCTAAATAATTTGTTTAATAATTATACAGTAATTTTTAAAATAAAAAATTTTTAACTTAGATTAATGGAAAAATAGAAAATAAAAAGCCAAATATATCTAAAGAAAAAATAGCAAAAGATGAAATTATATCAAGTGATTCTGATTTAAGGTATGTTTAAACTAAGTTTAAGTTTATATTCAAATTTAATTTTAAAATAAATTACTAATTCCTACTAGTATAAAAAATGAGTGAAAGTATTACAACTAAATTCGTACAAACAATAGAAAAGAATCCATGTTTGTATAATTATTCATTGTTTGAATATTCTCAGAAGGATATAACAAAAAAGCATGGATATAGTACACAAATATACACAAATATGTAGACAATATAATAATTCTTTACACTTGATGTCATCATCATTAAAATCAATCTGGATAAAACCAATATGAGTATAGATTGACAAAAAATTCTCCCAGACATTAAACTGAATGGGCAATCTTTGGCTACTGAGATACTTAAATTGTTCCACATTAAGCTTTTAAATGTGGAACAATTTAAGTATCTCAGTAGTATTATAAATATTGATAATATTTGCAATTGTGAAGTTAAAAATCATTTAAATAAAGCTGCCCAATTCTATTCTCAGATTGAAAGCCTATTATGGGATAGCAAAAGTCCACATAAAATAAAATTGATTCTTTTTACATCTGATTATATTGAAATACTTCATACTTTAAGTATTAAATAAAAGTAAACAATAAGCCAAATAAGTAAGATAAATCGTTTATTCTTATTTTATAGTAAACAGCATTATTGTAAAAGCATTATTTATAGTAAACAGTGTACTGAACTTAAAAATTAGTCTGACCATAATGCCTTAATGAACGAATAGTGATTGACAATTTGTTTACGTCAGTTTTGCTCTCTCACACATCGACAAGTTGTAATATGAAAATTTCACATAGGTAGCGCAGTGGTTTGCAGTGTGTCAGACCAGAGAGACTCAACTCTGTATAAAAAAGAGAGAGGTATCATGACAGATTTGAAAAAGAAGTTATATTGTATAAAAGATATGTTGATTAGGATATAATCATAAAAGAAGATAATTTGGATAGCTTAAGAACAGAAGAAAGGTTAAAAAAATCTATGTCTAATTATGAAATTAAAAAAGGAAAAAAGAGAGCATGAAAGATGGTGAATATTTAAATACTAAAGTACAAACATAGAATGGGAAATACATTATGAAAGTATACAGAAAAGAGACTTATGTACCACTGTTTATCAAGAAACCATTGAATGAACTATGAAGATATAAGATAGCTTCCTTTAGAACTCTTGTAGCAAGGATTAATACACATTCTAGTAGAAAAGAGGAAGTAAAGAAGGAATTGGACTGAACTGATTTAAATAGACTCAAACATATAATAATATGGTAAGTATTGTCTTGAAATTATAGAAGAAGAAATGAAAATAGCTAGAAAGCAAAAGATTGGAAGGGATCCCCTTAAGGATGCACAATAGATCACTAGATGGTTGCAGTTCAAAAGTTTAAAAAGTTTTTAAAAGGAAAATTAAAGTTTTCCTTTGCTATTACTACTACTACTACTATTACTATTACTACTACTATTACTATTATTACTACTACTATTACTACTACTACTACTACTACTACTACTACTACTACACTACTACTACTGCCACCACTACTACTACTACCACCACCACTACTACTACTACCACCACTACCACTACTACTACTACCACTACTACTGACAAAGTTTTCTTTAGTAGAATTCTGTACAATAAGGTGAAAATATTTCCGAATAAATTTTAGACTTTTCTCTCTGATACAAATATTATTTCTTAAAATAATTATTTTAACAATTATCTTTTCATCTGTGTCATAAGGTAATCTATCACTTCATAGTTTGTTTGTAATGATAGTAGATTGAAATATAGTGAAATTATTTTTTTTATAAAAATAATTATTAAAGTTTTTCTTTCGAACATTTCTGTTTTTTATTATTTAATGTTAAGATCATAAGTATCAAATATTAAACATGTTAAAAAATGTTTTCTGTTATATATTAGATTAAATCCACTATTAAAGAAATAATTTAATAAAATCTATTATTTTACAATTTACAAAAATGCTAATTTGATATTTTTATTTTTTTTTATCTTGAATCTATAAAATAATAAGTAGGATTCATAAAATTTTTAGAACTTACATTCAAATACATGTATTGCTTGACTTATTTATTTCTTAATATAACTAGCACTTTTTGCAGTAAAGATCAAATTTATATTTATTAACATAAATGTACAAACGTTTTTGTGTACATTCTATCTATTAACTGATTCGAATCAAGATATAAGGCTCTTGATTTGAATCAGTTAATAGATAGAATGTACCTGAAGAGGGTGTAAAAACACCAAAAACGTTTGTACATTTATGTTAATAAATATAAATTTGATCTTTACTGCAAAAAGTGCTAATTATATTAAGAAATAAGTGTATAGAGTTTAAGCAGTTAAAAGTGAAAATATTTTGCTTTATTTATGAAGAGTTTTGAAACTAGATTGTAATTCAGAAATGTCTTATATACTTAATTCTGCTTATACTTAAATTTAAAATATTTTCAAAAATTTTATTTAGTGTTAGAATTTATTAGTTTTTGAAAATATCTTATTTATATACTGAATCTAGTTCATTATCATTATTCATCAATATAATACGGTATTATAATAAACTCATTAAAATAATCAGACATAAAATAGATTGTGCCAGTAATTCAGACAATTGTGTATTAAATTGTACATATGTACGTTACACTGACCACTTCTAGGATTTACTGATTGCATCTGATCATAATTATGAATGATCATAAGACATCATAAATCACTTTACAAACAATATGAAATAATGGTGATAATTTTTTTTGTAATCAGAATTCTTCAGAAAAATTTAATAAATATGAAATAAAATATGAAATATGATTAATAAAAATTTTGGAAAGATTTTAAAGTTTTTATTAAATATTTCATTTCTTTATTCTTGCTTTATTTTTACAACAATTAATTCTAAAGTGATAAGTATCGTTTAAATGTTTAATGTTTTTTTTTTATTTTCACTTATTTTTTAAAAATAGTAAAAATTAAATTTTAGTAAATTTATTTTTAGGATTATGAGCAAGATCGTGCAGAAGATATTACTAGCAGGAGTAACTTCAATGGTCAAAAATTAAATGAGGCTATCAAAAAAGAAAGTAATACTCCAGAAGGAAGTATAAAGCAAATGAATATGGTTATGAGAACTAGGTCGGATTCTGGTCGTCCTCTAACAGATTTGGTATAATATTTATAATATTTTTGATTATTGAGTAAAAAGCCATTCATTATTATATAATATAATAATAATAATAATAATAATATTAATTAATAATAATAATAATATTATTATTAATAAAAATAAAATACAAAACACTATCCTAAAAATCAGAATTACATAACATTATACTACTCGAAAAACATCCTTGGGGTAAAGAAAACATATGGTTTACACCCTAACCTCTTGTTTTTTGTTAAAGGGCTTACAGGATATCAGCCAAGCTAAAATAAGATAGTATGGCCATGTGAAGTGAATAGAAAAAAGTAAGCTGATGAGGAAATATCTGGAAGTGGTCTAAATGATAAAAAACCGGTTGGGAGATCTAGAAGATGGGCTGATTTGGTAATGAGGGATATGATAGAGGACAGGACTGAAAAGTAATCAATGAGGAAGAACTTTATATTTAGAGAGTGAAATGGAGTAAGCTTGTCTATAACAGCACCTAAAAAAACTATAGCTGAGACATGATGATGATGATGATGATTCTATGATATGATATGAGAAGAGGTTCATCTAAAATGAGCCTCTTCTCATATAGAATTCTACTTTATAATTTAATGAATAAAAAAATATGAAAGTTATTGAATAATCTATGTTGATTGAAAGCATAGTAAAACTTATTATATAATTAAAAAGTAATTAAATTGATTAAATTTTAATGAATTGTTTATAATGCTGATAAAATCTTGTTTTTTTTTTTTTAATTTAGTGATGCAGATGAAAAAAATAAACTAGATGATATAAGTGATGAAGAAGAAACAGTACAAGAGAAGAGACTTCGTATTGCAAAGAAATATTTAGATGAAATTGAAAAAGAAGGTAAATTTTATAATTATAAAGATAGTCCTCTGCTTATGACTATTCATACTTACAATGGTGATGTCAAGGATAAATTCTATAATTGGCCAATACAATTGATAAAGTGTTAGAGTCCCTGATCAATGGTCTGATATACAAAAAGCATTCTTTGTGTATCTGTTCTGTATTTTTGTGTTCATCAAACTTATTAAATAAAGTAGAATGTAATAATGAAAATTGATTATAGGCAATCCATAAATTTTTGATATTTCCTACTTACAACCTTAGGATTTGAACTGGACTCTATTATAAGTCAAGGCTACCTGTATATATTTTTTCAAAATAAAATTTCTTTGTTAATGTAACTTAAAAGAATTGTTAAAAGTTTTTTCTGAGTTTCTGTAAAATGCAGAGCATAAGTTACTTTATCTAAAACCTAGCATTTTTACATCTTTTATTTTACTAAGTTTTATATAAAATAACTTATACAGTGGTGCCTCGAAATTCGTCAGTAATCCGTCGCTGAAGTAATGTTGAATTGAGAAACTGTCGAATTGCAGGACAATATTTCCCCAATGTTGAATTGAGAAACTGTCGAATTGCAGGACAATATTTCCCATATAAAACTATGTAAAATAGATTAATTCATTATTGGTCGCCATCCCACTCTAACTAACCAGTGAGGTGAGAGAGATACACTATATTATTTATTTTATTACATTGTTTTACTATTGTATAACACTAAATTACAAAATACACTATTTTATACACAACACACAATTTATTCCCTTGGATGTTGGAATGATGAGACTATTTTATACACAACACAATTTATTAGCCCTTGGATGTTAGAATGAAGTCTTCCAGCAGACGCCCTAGCACCCATAATCTTCTCTCTCTATTGCAAAACATTGCCACAGTTGTCTATTTATTAGCCCTTGGATGTTGGAATGAAGTCTTCCAGCAGACATCCTAACCCATAATCTTCTGTCTCTGTTGCAAAACGTTGCTACAGTTGTCCTAGGTCCATAATCTTATCTCTCTGTTCCAAAATGTTGCGACAACTGTCCTAGAAACGCTATACTCGAGTTACATTTTAATTGTTCTACCTTTCCACACTTTATCTACAATTTTTTTCTTCGTCACTTTGCCAGATCGAGTGTTCTTCTTTTCGGAATTATTCCTGTGGTCAGTTCTCTTTGAACCCATCCTTACATTTCTCAAAAAAATAATAATAATTACAAATTTTTTACTTTCTGAAAAATGTAGAATTGAAATTTAACACAAACAACATGGGTAAACACCAAATTAGCCCAAAAAGAACTGACAAATAGCAAATGACATTACACAATTCCATGCACGTGCATACGCCAACATGCGAAACTCAAATGTCAAATTGCAAAACCGATGAATTGCGGGACATCGAATTGCAAAGCACCACTGTACTTTGCATTTTAAATAGGCTCAAGAAGAAATTTTGACAGTTCTATTTTCTTTATATATTTTATGATACAGTGGTACCTCGGTTCACGAACACAATCCGTTCCTTGACCCTGTTCGTGATCCGAATCAATTTTTCCCATTGCAGTTAATGTAAATCCAAATAATGCATTTTTTGTCCTAAGAAAAAAAATTTTAACATGTTATGGCTTTTTGTGTGGAAATAATACAGAAAGGAAATAAATATAACAGTAATATTAGAAGAAAGCAGTTTAATTACCAAAATAAAACTTTTACATATTTTTATAAATTGCGATATTTTCGTTATTTTTAAGGTTAAGTGCTTGAAATTTTCAGGATATGGTCCTTTTATCATGTAGTTTCCGATTGTGTGAAAAAATTTCCAATTTTGGCAAATTTGGCCCTCTAAATTAATTTAATTCAGTATACATCGTTTTTCAACTAAATAAACATTATTTTTAGGTAAAATGAAATAATTTTTGGATGTTTTATTCTCTAACCCCTCTTTTATTATTTATATATCCTTAATTTGTTTTATTTTTAAAGAATATCTACGTTTATTCTAATTTTTTCATGTTATATTGAATTGTAAAATTCAGCTATATTTTTCATCCAATAATCATTGATTTTATTATCATTATTCTGTATGGTGTTTCTGAATAGTCTTTGACAAATAAAAGAACAGAGAAGGGTTTTCCAAAGGCCGGATAATTGTTTATGGTCGAGCGTAATTGGACTCCCCACAGACACTGCTAGGTTTGTTTGGTTTATGATATAAACATTCTGCTTTATTTTCGTCTCTTATATAGTTTTTATCTTCTTTAAAAGGTTATTTTAAAAGGTTATAAAGGTTATATATATTCTTTTAAAGGTTATATAGGTTAGGAAAGGTTTCAGCAACATCTGTAAAGAAGGCGTTTCATTTGACACACCCCTTTCTCTCTTTGCTAAAGTAATATTCATCAATGTTTTTTATATAATTTATACAACTCAATTCAATCATTTTTATACATGCAGATATAATTTTGATATAAAATATGACACATAACTGTTAATTTTCTATTTATACTTTTTTACGAAGATTTATCGCAATGTCGCTATATTTCCAGATAAAATTTATTAAAACAAAATTGTTTTTGGTTTCAAATGAAGAAAATTTGATTATAAAAAAATAAAATTCATAGGTCAGAAATGTTTTGAGAAATATATTTATAATAGTTTTAGAAATATCATTGACTAAAAATATGAATTTATAATATCTCTTATTTTAAAAAGAAAATTATAGATGTATTGTATATTTATAACAACGATGATTTCCCTTATTGACTTAAAATAGATTTATTTAAAAGTTAGTTGTTTTAATTTATCAGAAAAACAAAATAACAAATATCACACTTGACGATCGACTCTGAAGTGGCGGACAATGATGATTTCCCTTATTGACTTAAAATATATTTATTTAAAAAGTTAGCTGTTTCAATTTATCAGAAAAACAAAATAACAAATATCACACTTGACGATCGACTCTCAAGTGGCGGGAAATAAACTACTCATTATTCGGTCAACTTCTTTTGCATAAGTTTATTATTTTATTTATTTTGTTTTGTTTCGAATATCAATAATTTTACGACTATTTATAATATGTAGTTAAAGAGCGTAATAAAATTAGTGAGTAGATACCATGTGAGTAGAAGTGTACTTCCAAGGTCACCAACTTGACATACAAGGAGATTGTCTCATTTTGTAAAATAGGATGACACTTTAGAAATTATTTTCTTGTTTTAAAATGCAAATCTAACTTTAATTTTGAAGAAATCTGTGATTTATGTCAAACAAATTAAGAGAAATAACTCATTATTTGCCATTTTTAAAAAGAACGCAAATATCGATCAAAACAAAATGCGAAAATTTAAAATGCGCTTTGGTTAAAAACTAGTTCTTTTTAGGATGAAGAAAGAAATAATGACACTTCAATTTAAAAAATTAGAAGAAATATGAGTGATAAATAACTAAATTGTGTAGATAGATATCAGTCTGAGTATTAGAAAATTTTATTGTTTCTGCTATTAGAGAAAATTTCACCAGGTGCACTTATAATGGAATTTGTTATTAATAAAATGCATAGTCAACTCTAATTATAGCAGACTATGTTGGGGGAACATTTGGTTATAATGACCATATTTCGTTTTATTCCAATCTATATATAATTTAATGTATGCTAATAATTTTAGTTATAACAAATCCTCACTTTGGTTTTAGTGTATACAAAATTAAAAATTTTCAGAAATAATATTATTCTAACATCATGATTCTTTGAAAAAGCTTTGCTTTTTAATCATTATGTTAAAAAATAGATTTTCAGCTTTAATGATGTCATCATATGTCACAACATTGCAATGCCTAGTCACTAAAATTATATAAAATTGCAAATTGCAGCAAAATGATTGGTTTTTTATACAATTTACTAATGTACATGTTAAAATAAGTACATAAAGCTGTAAATAACTATTATTTTGCCATTAGTTATAGATAATTTTCTTTTTGAATCTAAATAAATGCTGTAATACTGATGTAATTAAGCATATAACTTACTTATTTGAAGACATACATAGTGTCATAATCTGGCCAAAAACTTTTATTCTGATTTTAAAATAAAAAAATTAAGTTAATATAATTTAATTTTAATGAAAAAAATTTTTATTGGAAAACTTTTTATAGATTTTTATTAATTTTTAATTAATGTATTATATTAAATATTGATGTATTCAATTAAAATTGATATTTATTGACCTATATTGAATAAAATTATTTTTGAAATAATTTTGACAAAAAATCAAAAACTATAGCAAGAGTTGATCTGTAATTGAATGTGTAAACACCATAAAACATTAAATATGTACATCATATTATAATCATTCTTGCAACTTAAGTACTGTTACTATAGTATCATAATACTTGTTATTCTTTATTCATGTGTATGATGTATGTAATTTATAAAAATATTTTTTTTTATTTTTATAATTTACACATGTACAATTTGTACTGTTTTGCATCTATTTTGCAAAAACTTTTTATGATTTAATTAATAGAATGTTTGTGTTGATGATGATTATTTATCATCACTAACGTGACATTCTACATACAGGAATACTTCGATTATTGCGGTTAATGTTGCCATGAAAAATACCGCAATAATCGAATCTGCAATAATCAGGATAAATAATGCATGTAAAATGGGTGATCATTGCAAAGGATTTTTCAAATATATTAATTAAATTTTATGTATAAGGTAAAAAAGAAATGTGTTGAACGTGCTAATCTTCTAAGTTGATCACTCTATATTTCTTCTTGATAGCTGTAGCCTTGATATCATCCTTATTTCCTTTAGCATTCACTGTAGGGCTAAATAAGAAGAGAAATAAATATCCACATGTACTTCAAATAGAGGTGGATAGTTACTAGTGAATGGTGAGCAGGGACTATCGGATAAAAACGAAGTGCTACTTGGAGAGTGGCGACTCAAACTAAATGTAATTCTGGTTGCATATGTAGTGGGCTACATCTCGCGGCCGCAATAATTCGAATTTTGGTATCAAATTATAAACCACGATAAATCGAGAATCGCAATAATCGAAACCGCGATAATCGAGGTATTCCTGTAATTTATGTAAAATGAGTATTGTATTAAAGAACCCGGTAGAGGGTGTTAGAGAGGTCCTTTCCCTGAAGTGCTGTGGCCGACGTCGGAACTGCAACCAGCCGTGTGTCATCAATAACTGTGATGAGTTTTGTTAAGTTTATTGGGAAGGACCAAGATAAAGTATTAAGTCAGACTACTGTAAGTTTTCTTTTTTTGTGTATTCTTATTTAATGAATAAAAATTGTTTTCAATGGATCAGATCTGGATATTGTTGGACTGGCTAACACGAGTCGACGTACATTTTCACATAATTGTCCAGCTTCGGCGAAGAGAAAATTTTCAGTCGGCGGGGAGTGGGCGGACACGACATGGTGACCATCCAGCACCTGGGGCGGGTCGTTATACTATTACTCCAGATTTTTGCTGTCAGAAGACATGAATTAAAAAGCAGTTTTTATTATAATATCTATTTTTTTAATTAAATATTATTATATTTGTTAAAGTCAGTTCAATACACTTAATCCTCAATTTACATGGTAAAGTAGTTCTGCAAAAATAGTATGCAAATCAAAATCATATAAATTGAGACTTATATAGAAAATCAAGGGATAGATTCTGTAACATTCAATTATTGGGTTGTTCGGAAAGTAATTTTTTGTTTTCCCACCAGTGGCATTAGTTGTATTTTTACCCACCAATTTCATTCAAGCCTATTGTCATAATAGATTTAGACAGCTGACGTTTCAAGGTATATTTACAAAAAAATTTTTTTTGATTCTGTTCAGTAATTTTTTAGGGGTCCTATCAAAAATGGAAAGTAAAATAGAGATTTTTGGCATGTTTTGCTTTTTTATTGCTGAAAAAGTAAGAATGATGTTCAAGCAAGAAAAAGTTATGTGAAGTGTAGGGAGATGTGTTAACAGAATGCCAATGCCAAAACTGGTTTGCAAAATTTCATTCTGACAGTTTTGATGTTAAAGATACACCACATGCAGAAAAGTTAGTTGAAGCTGATGTTGACAAAATAAAGGTATTGGTTGAAGCAAATCGCTGTATAACAACATGAGAAATTGCTACAAGATTGGATTCAACTGTTCACCATTTGAACTGAAAATACAAATGGTGTACCAAAAGGTGGCAAATATTTCTTGAGAGAGCTGGATCTCATTGTTTTCTTGGTAGATGTTGTAAAAAGAAATGAAACTGTTGATATTTGGGTTTCTTATGTTCTCAAAGAAAGATTTGCTCCATCACATGGACATCAGTGATTTTCTGCTCAAACGTAAAGAAAATGATCCCTTTCTGAAGCGGATCATAACTGTTGATGAAAAATAGATTGTTTACAATAAAGTTGAACGCAAGTGATCATGGAGTAGAAGAAATATTTACAGCAAAGTTGAATGCAAGAGATCATGGAACAGAAGAAATGAACTGGCTTAAAGCACTCTGAGATCCCATATTCATCAATGATGCTCTTTGTTTGGTGGAATTTCAATTTCCTTGAAATTCCACCAAATAAATCTCTTTCTATGCTCACTAACAGAAGTAATTACGAGTATAATTATTATTATAACGATAATAAATTAAAAAAATATACACTGTTTACAACTATAAAAGTACAATAATTACAGTTTTAATTTAAAAAATTTTTTCTTTAAAATTTCAGAGATGTTTGTAGTCTCTGTTAGATGATTTATAAGTAAATTGTTGTTCTATAACAATGAACAAAAGTCAAATTTTTTTCTTTCTTAAGTCCATATATATAAGATAAAGAATAGATTATAAGATAATTGAATAAAAATGTATTATTAAAGCCAATACCTTCTTCATTTTATATCATTTCTATCAAATAAAAATAACGTTAAGTGGTTGACAAAGTTTCTTGTCATGAGGAACCAAATGGAAGTCTGCTCGTTTTCACGCAAGTTGATAAAGTAACTGTATGCATGTGATTCTTTAAAAAAAAAGTGTTGTTACAAATTTTCATAAATATTGAATATAAAAATTATACCTGTCTTCTAATTCCTTTATCTTTCCTTTGACTTTTGCTCCAAGATTCTGCAATTTTGCTTTCAGACAGGCAACTTTCGTATTTTCTCTTTGCATTCCAGGCAACATATTAACAGGAAGCAATTAATACCAAACTTTGACTTGAGTGCCACTCTGTGGCAGTTTTATAATTACTGATATCCAGCTTCCCATAGGTACACCTTTTGTTTGAATATAGAACTTGTTTTTGAACTGAAAATACAAATGGTGTACCAGAAGGTGGCAAATATTTCTTAAGAGAACTGGATCTCATTGTTTTCTCGGTAGATGTTGTAAAAAGAAATGAATTGTATTGTTTGTATTTTCAATTTTAAGAATGGGTTTTGAACACGAACATGCATATCTACAAAAATTGCTTATTATAACAGAAAGGGGAATGTACACGAATGTCACAAAAGAGCAACCTAGTACTTCGTTCTCCAACACATGGAGTTATGGATAATTCCATAAGTTATGAACGTTTGAAGTTGAGTTTATTGTTATTTTGTTAATATGTCCACATTTATTCATAATATGTATCTCTTATTAATAGTTTATTTTTAATTTTGATACTCTGTTAAATTTTTAAAACTTTTTCTGTATATAGAAGCGAACATTTGAAAAGACACATGTTTCAAATAGAAAACATATCTATACAGGAAAAGACACATGTTTCAAATAGAAAACATATCTATACGGGAAAGATACATTGAAGAAAATCCTTATTGTCATCTAAAGGTTATAATTTAAGAGAAAGAGAAACTGCCCGAGCAACGCCAGGCACGGGACTATAATTTAAGAGAAAGAGAAACTTGAGTACAACACCATGAACTGCCGAAAGAGAAACTTCAGTACAACACCATGAACTGCCCAAGCAACGCCGAGAATGGGTCTGCTAGTATTTTATAATTCTTGAAATGTATAATATTACATTAGTGCATATGTACTTAAATTTGTTTATTTATTGTTACTATAGTAACCACACATTGTAACTCTAAATGGAATGTGTACATTCATTCATGTTTGAATGTAATTGAGGAGGAGTTTTTAATAAATCGAAAGTGCTTCTATTATATTCACAATTAACATCTTTTGTTTACATATATGATTGGTGTTCCTGCCTTAGTGCTGTTTTTGTTTTTAATTAAGTTTATATGGCAGTGTAAGAAAGAAAAAAGTGTCCGTTTGTATTTTTAGAATTTCATATTAACACTGATGTTGCCTGAATTGACTTGGCCAATCTAATATGCAATAGATAAAATGAAATTTTAAGAATAATATTTTAATTATATAAATATTAATAAATTCACAAAAAATTATAAAAATGCAAAAATTTTTGAAAATAACAGAAAAATTTACTTTTTAAAAATTGCATGATTATTTCTTGTTTTTCCAGAACTAAAAATTCACAAATAATAGTACTTTAATAGATTATATTTCATTATAAAATACTTCATTTTTATTTTGAGGAAAAAATAATTTTCTTCTCACTTACTATTTGCAGATAATTGTTTTTATGCAATATCAAAATCATAATACATTACATGAAGAATTTATCCAGTCATCCCAAAAGTAATATTGTTTTTTATACTCTATTTATTCAAAATGTGCCTCAGCATGCTTAAACATGAATTTTTAAAGCTTTCACAATGTTGAAAGATTGATTCAAATGGAGAATATATATTTAATTAAATTAGCAAGTGATTTCTTTTATATCCTTTCAAACCTTAATGTTATAAATGATATTACTTTTGGGATAACCTTATATATGTTATGATCTACTGAATTTTAAGTCTCAATCTCTATAAAAATATTTAATTCAATTTGTATTACATTCAATTTTTTTAAGGCTTTAAGAAAAATTTTTATGCTCTTCACAGTGGTGTACCCAGGATGGCATTTTTTGATACCCACTCTTCCTCAAAAAGCACATCTGTTTTAAGTTTCAACACACATTTTCTTAAAAATTATTTAAGAACTGAAAATTATACAAAAATTTTAATACAGATATCTGGTGAAAATAAGTATTGATATTTCATGCTCTTGATGCCTAAGGCAAACCTCTCCCCTCACCCCTTCTGGGTATGTCACTGGCTCTATGGCCATTTATAATAATAAATTATTTTTATACAAATCAATTTCAATTTTTAGAAGCAGCCAAAGGAGAAAAAGATGATATTGATGAAGATATTATTTCACACAGATTAAGAAAAGATGTGGTAATTATTATATCAAATTTTTAATTTTAATTTCATTATTTCTTGTTTTTAAATGATATACAGACAAACCTTTAATTATGAGCATTCTAGTACAAAAAAATTCATAATTGTAATTTAATAAATCTACATTATGAATTTATTTCTCTGCCATAATTTTGTTTCCTTTAATGAACGAATGTTTTGATCAAATGAATATCTGCTTGCAATTAAAATGTGGCAATTGTTTCAGACATCTTTCTAAAAAATATAGTATATTATCATACATATAAGATAATGTTTTTCAAGAAAATCAGCACTACTACTATTCACAAGAAATGAACATGACTAATAAACCAAGAATTACTTGTATTTCTAAAAAAAAAATTCAACTGATGAATATTGTTTATGGAACACATTACATTCATAATATCTCTTATGGAACACATTATGTTCATAATATTGGGGCTAACTGTATTTATTGTTTTCTTTAATATTTAATTTTTATGCTCCTTTATATTATTTAAAACCATAATTATAATTATTACATATACAGGTAGGCCTCGATTAGTGCGAATAATTGGTTCCACGAATTTCTCGCACTATTTGAAGTATTAACTCTATGTAAAATATGGTAATTGGTTCTTGCTTTGTGAGATTCTGGTCATTAGCCAACCTTCACGATGAATAACCACAATGTTAACTTAACACTAACTGTTTAAGAAATATTTATATTTATATTTTATATCGTTATTCATCATCTAAATTAATAACTTACCAGCTTTTGCTTGAATGTTTGCTTTACTAATTGGTATGCGCTTTTGGTTGCAGTCTTCAATCCATACAGCTAAAAGACGCTCCATTTCAATTACAAAACTTCTATTTCTTGTAGTTGTTTGCAAACCACAATAAGTCGATGCAATTTTACTTTTCTCCTGTATTTCGTTTGCATGTTTTATGATATTCTGTACAGTAGATTCAGGCATTTTGAGATCTCGTCCTATATTAGAATTAGTGTGACCGCTTTTATGTCGCTCAATCACATCCATTTTTTGCTGTAGTGTAATCTAACCTCTTCTTTTTTTCATTTCCTGTTTTATCGTCAAAAGTGTTCTTCCTTTTATCCATTTCGATAGTTTTTAAAAGAGAAAATTCTGTACTATACTGTATGTATAGGATAGCAAAGCTAAATAATAGTACAGTAGTGCTAAACAGTTAACGGCAAAAAGCCCATCTTTCTGATGTTTCACCCCTTCAAAGCCAAGTGACTGTTCTTGGACTACTACTCGTCTGGTTTTACTAACCGAAAATTAACGGTAATTTGTTAATTGACATCATAAAAGGAGGCGCAGCTTTGTTAGTAAGACTAGTCTATGCTTACAACTCGCATTAATTGAATATTTGCTTGCACTAACTGAAAAACGGTATCAATTTTATAAGTCACACTAATCGAAATTGCATTATTTGAACTCGCACCAATCGAGGCCTGCCTGTATATATAAAAATTTAATTTATTTTTCAGTTACAACAGACAGGACGGTTTCAAGAGAAAATTGCAGACAAAGTATGGATTAAAATTAGAATATTCATTAATAACTTAATAAAAATAAAATACTTAATGAATTATTTTTTTAAAGTATGATGTCAGTGAATTTGAAATAGCATATACAATGAAAGGACATAAATTATCTGTAACTTGTATAACAGTCACACCAGATGAAAAATATATTTTTAGTGGTTCCAAAGATTGTTCCATTATAAAATGTAAGTGAATGTTGTTAATTACTAAAAATTATTATTGATAATTAATAAAATTTTATAAACAGCTTTAAATTTTTTATTTGAATCATACTTTAAATAGAATAATAATAATTTTTTTGTTTATTATAGGGTGCCTTCAGACTGGAAAACGTTTGAAGATAATACCAGGTGGAAGAAAAGGAACTGAAGATGTACATATTGGGCATACTGGTCATATTCTCTCTCTCTGTGTTTCTTCAGATAATAAGTATTTGGTATATACTGTTAGTCTCTCTAAAAAATATGGCAAATTACTTTTTAAATATTTATGATTGTCACATTTCATATGCATGTTGTTGATATGAAATCTGAATCATTTGAGTTAGAATAAAATAGAATAAATTTATTAATTGCAAAAACATAAGTATAAATATAAAATAATTGTTATCATGACAATATGTAGCAATTAAAAGGGATAGTCTTTGGCTGCTAGCCATTTTACAGATCCTAAATAAACCATGAAATTACAGCACAGTAAATGAGTTATATAATACAATACACTTGAAAAGTACATTATATAAAACAAATACATTATTATTATATAAGACAATCAAAACAAATATAGTTTAAAAAAAAACTGAAATAAATAACAAGTATAGTGTTGAGTACCGAGAAACAAGTGCAATAAACAAATCATGACATACAAATGTATTTCTGACCCTTTTTCTAAATTTGCAATAACTTAATTCAGAACATAGACAATTCCATATTCTTGCTGCAGATGAGATGAAAGATATAGAACCAATACTCAAAAATACTCTACTCTAGGAGGAATATTTAAAGTTTCTAATACCATAATTTGTATCTCTTGATTTTAACTCAGTTAAGGATAATTTTAATTGTATGTTCAAATTAATATCCAAAAAAATTGTTTTTGGTTTACTTTGTAGCTCTCATCAGTTCCACAATTAGAATCCTAAGCACTTCAAATGTTAGGCATCTAAAATTCTAAGATTTATGCATGTATGTCAAACATATTTATTGTATAAATTATACAATAATAAGTAGATTTATATTGCTACTTTCATTTAAAAATTTAACATGTAAATTTCATTCATTGCCTAATTGTAATATCAATGATAATGTTTGCCTTAGGAACTTTTATATAGTTATATAATATTTTTATTGTAATTAAGCCTTGATCCATCCATAATACAGAGAAAATAAAATCACTGTATGTATACTTATTTTTATCTCTAAGATTTTGCACACATTTTTAAATCATAATTGAAACTATAATTTTATATAAGATATATATATATATAGATCTCTATATATAATCTCCAAATTTTAATATCATGCTAAGATAATGAAATTTTTATATTAGATATGGAATTTTATTAACATAGTATAAACCTACATATTATTGTATAATTTACATGCAAATATGTTTGATATAGTCAGTTATGAAAATCTTGGAATTTTAGAATATTTATGTATTTTTTGAGTTTTAAAATGCTTAATGTTATAAGTTGTAGGATTCTAATTGTAAAACTTATGAGAGCTATAGCATAAATCTAAAACATTTTTTGTAATTAACATATGATTAAAACTACCCTTCCATAGTTAGTGCTAATGTTCCTGTTATTGTGATTATGGAATAATTTTAGACAGTTGTTTTGTTTATATGAAAATATAAATAGTTTTCTACTATAATAAAATATACTAGCTGAACATGTGCGAATAATTTGCACAGGATTGGAAGGTTTATATTTTGGTAAAGCAAATCTGGTCATACAAAATGCAAGGCGAATTGGAAATTGACATCTTTTAAAAGAGAAAGGAAGAGTTGTGTCTGATGGTGTTAAATCAATCCTAAAATCAGGCAATTTAAACTTTTTGTTACAGCAACATAGACCAAAGTAGTCAGCCGAATTTTTCTCACACGAAAAGTATAGTGCAGAACAATAACTACATTCATTATCTAAATACCCCAAGTTGAATGGACTTACATTTGAAATATCATCAGCAACAGCACATATATATTTGATTTGAAACGGTATTTCCGATTTTTGTGATGTGGAATAGTGAAAATAAAGCGTTAGACCTAGTGAATAATTTTCATAAACAACAATATGGTCTTAACCTTAAAATGACTCTAGAAGGTAAGGAAGAAATTAATTATCTAGATATAAAAATTTTTCTGGTGAATAGAAGAATAGAAACAACAGTGTATGTTAAGCCCACCACAACATCAGTATTAATCCCAAGATGGTCCTTCGATCCCTGGGCCTACAAAAAGTCAGCATTTGTAGCATACTTTAGAAAAAGCCTAACCCATTGCTCTAATGAAATATACAAAAAACAAGAGATAGAAAGGATATAATTCTGGAGCAGGAAGCACGGTTATAACGAAAACTTCATGAAAAAGATATATAATGAGCAAAAAATAAAATATGGGAATAATAATAGAGCCACCCAACAAACCAGAGCTATGCAAGATATCGAGGCATCGTCTGATGGGACCCGTTTATCTGTACCATTCCGACTACACAACAACAGAACAGTGAAGCGAGTACTGAAGAATAATAAAAGTAAGTGTACTTATATACGATCGCCAACTGTATTTGGCTTACTTCGAAATGAAAAACATAAGTATAATGAGGACTACAAATCTGGTGTGTATAAGATCCCAGTCCACAACATAGAAAATAATAGTGAAGAGATATATATAAGGGCTACTGCCCGAAACTTTAAAGAAAGAGTGGCAGAACATAGAGAAAACATCTCCAAAGGTAAACTTACTACAGCTCTAGCACAGAGAGTGTACCAAGCAGATGTTAATGTTATTTGGAACGAGGCAAGAATTATTAAAAGTGTGAATGACAAAAGGGACCTAGGGATGAATGAGAAAATAGAAATACTTAAGTCCTGCAAAGAAAATAATGTAATTAATATAAAAAGAGCAGAAGAACTCAGCAATGCATGGAAGTATGCAATAGAAAATCACTGTTCCTAAAGTTATGAACTTTTATTAATACTCTGATTCAAAATTGTTTAGTTATTTATTTATTTTATTAATCTTTATTTTTATTAGTTTTTATTAATTTGTTTGTAGTAAACATTAATTTTCTTGTCAAAACTGTTGATTGTATGTGAAATACGTAAACATTCTATGTGACTTATTTTAAAATGTAAAACTTGAATTATATTCTATTTTATTTTTGTTCCATGTAAACTGACGATGGTATCAATGATACCAAAAGCGTTTTTTATGTGATAATAAAATATTGACGTGTTATTAACTGCTGAAGTGCTTGTATTTAAGGAACTTGTTTATTTATTGTGTAGCAGTTTTAGAAATTCTAGTTGATTTATTTATATATACGTACTGATTATTGAATAATAAAACTAACTTGACATAGAGTAAGAAAATGCAGTTTATATGAGAAAAAGTAAATATTTTAAACAGAATTTAGTTTATAAATTAAATTTGTTGAAAGTTAAAATAATAAAAATGTTAATTAAAATTTTTAAAATTATCTTATAAATATTAATGAAATTTAATAATTTGAGATTTTGCTAACAGTCTAGAACAATTATCCTAGTTGGAAAGATTTCATTATTTAAAAAATAATGACATGAAATAATTTGTAGTATGACTACAAGACTTGTATCAGACAATATCTGTTAAGATTTATCACATATTAAAGAAGTTCAAATACTTTTATTCATATCATGCAATAATTGTAAATGATATATTATACATTATTAAAAGCTATTCTACTTGATTTCAGATTAAGATATATAAATAGATAGATCCAGATCACTTCTTCAAACTTATCTTAAAAATAAATATAATACCCTAAAGAAGAATAAAATTAAGAGTTAAATTACCTTTCATTTCTTCAGCCTCAGAATTATAAATTATGTATTATGGAATGGAATTGCCATCTTCCCAACTAAACTTTAAACGACATCCTCTTATCTAAATAATGATCTCTTTAATTACATTTGATTAAATGATGTCTTTTTTTGACAATTTACAATAATTATTCACTAGTGATAAAGAGGATTATATGAATTGTTTCTCTATCTATATATCAAAATGAAATTATATGACTATATAAATGAGCTGACTTAAGAACTAACAAGTTATGTCATTCTGCTAGGATAAATTATGAAATGAGATAGAAACCATCTACATTAATGACTTTCAACTTATTGTCATTTTTTGTATCAGTGGTGGACATAGTAGACTAAGTCATCATTTTGGTGTTATCTATTGGTTGAGAAATAAAAACTACAAATTATTTATCTATATAATTAAACAAAGTTAGTAGCAATAACTTATTGCTTTATTATTGTTGAAAATTACCAACTTTATTAAAAATTGAAAGTTAATCACATTTTTTAATAAAGTTGGTGTGTAATAAATTATTTTTTATTATTTTTGTGATTATTTAATTATTAGTTATTTACAAATGAAATTAGTGCACTTAGTAGTTCTAATACTTATTCCTTATTTCTTTAATAACTGTTAAGTTCTGATTGATATTGTGCTGTTTAGTGTTAGATTCCAAAATAAAAAAATTATTTCTAAGGGTTAAAACACAGCCATTCTGAACTCTGGAATTTTGTATAGTTTTGAATACTACAACTATTGCAGTGTTTTCAAACTTTCTGTATCTGTGTCCCTCCTTTTTTCATAAAAAATTATGAAAATGAGGGGGTGCACCAATCTAATTTTATAAATATTTTCTATTTACAATTTTTACTACAAAATAATATACCATATTATGTATAAGTAAAATTCTTACACCATAATAAATAAATATATATATTTGTATGCAATATATATATTATGTGCAATAATTTTTAATAGTCAAACAAATTTTACGAAAAATAAAATACATGTTTAATGCAACGTAATATTTAATGCAATGAATGGATTTTTTTTTCAACACAAATTCTCCTAAATCAGGGTGTCATTGAAAATAGTGCTACTATTAATTCTTTTTCAATCACTAAACAAGATTAATATTTTGTTTTTAAAACAGCTACAGCAGAAAGTTTCTGGATATATGGATATATGTATTTATAACCCTTTTGCTGATTAATTTTTTCAATAACAATTTGAATTTATTTTTTTTGTTTGTCTCAAAAATGATATTTTTGTTAATTCTTGTGCAACCCTCTTGCAGCAGATTAGCACCTCACTAGGGGAGGATGTGCTCCACAGTTTGGAAAATACTGAGCTATTGAACTCATAACTGTCAGTACATAATATAGGACTATGATTATCTAATATAGTTGCAGCCCTCTTCAGATTATTTTTAAAGTTCATTTTGAAATTCTTTTCATGATTTATATGTAAATTCAAAAATTTTAAGATTTTTGTTGGAGAAATTGAAATGGGCAAGTAGTACACATTTTTATAGGGAAATATTACATAGGTAGATATGGCATATTTTTTCCTTAATATTATATATACAATGCAATTTATGTTCATTTGTAAAATTAAATTTTACATAAATTAGAGCCTGACTGTACCAAAATAAATTATATTTTAAGCAAAGAACAATTATAATAAAAATGAAATGTTTTGTTATTTTGTTAACTTATATTTAAGAGAGAATTATATTCTCTCTTAAATAGAGAGAATTAATTGAGAAAAAAATAAATTTCTTTATTAATATTATGAAAAATCTTAGTTGGCTAATAGGAAGAACTATGCCATATTTGTTTTCATTGGTTTAAATGTTATGACATCATATGTAATTTTTTCTAGAGAGAAACGTTCAGAATAGATAATAATTAGATGTAACATTATATTCATTATAACTTCTTATCAATGCAAGTCCTCTGTTATGAAACACTTTAGTGTATGTCAGTGTTTCTCAAACTGTGTGCCGTGGGATTTTTTGAAAAAAATTTAAAATTGCTTCAATAAATCAAAAAATATTCAATTTTCACCCTAAACTAATAAAATAAAATAAACACATGACGTACCAAATCAGATCGCTACATTTTGCCATTAGAGGGGGCAGTTGTAGAAAGTTCTTGAATTTTCAACGCTAACACGTGTTGCAAATTTGAAGTTTATAAAGAAACTTTATTCATTGTTTACCCATGGAGAAGTACTTAAGCAAGTCTGGAACCGTGGTGAAACAGTTAAATGAAAAGCAAGGAATCAAACGTAAGTACAAAGAAGATTATATTGAGTTTGGTTTCATCTGTTCGGGGCCTGAAGAAGCTCAATTGTCATTCTGTTTAATTTGCAATGCAGCTTTGTCGAACGAGGTGCTTGTTCCAAGCAAATTGAAGAGACACTTAGAAACAAAACATCCAGCTTTAAAGGATAAGCCAAAGGAATACTTCGAAAATCTCATGACTCAACAAAATAAACAAGTTAAGAAACTTACGAACTACCTCAAGCTGCCAGAAAAGGGATTGATTGCAAGTTATAAGGTCGCTCAGTTGCTGGCAAAATGCAAGAAAGCACATACAGATGCCAAATCAGTCATTGCACCAGTATTAGCAATTGTCATTGAAACTATGCTTGGAGCCAATGCTGCCAAAAAAGTCAAGAAAGTTCCTTTGTCAAAAAACACTATTTCCTGCCGAATTAATGATTTGTCGTCAGATTTAAAGGATCAAATTTGCGAACACTTTGAAGTGCTTAGCGATGAATTCAGTGGCGGCTCGTGGATGATTTTTGTGGGAGGGCTGAAAAAAATTATAATAAAATACATAGTGCGGACTGCAATGTTTGCAGCCCACGATATACATATCACAAAAACGTATATCACGGGTTACCCCACCTGCTGAATATACCTACTGACTATGCGGTGTGACTCGGTCTGCACTGACTGCAGCCCTGATGAGTACGCAATCGCACTGACTCATACAATACACACATACAGAGCACCTATCGAGGTACCTAGTATCTACAATTCAAAAATAAATATACTACGAACGGAAAAAATATGTTTTTGTAAAATAATTGTATATTAATGTAATAAGCTATAATAATTTAAAAATGTTTTCATTTTGGTGGGAGGGCTGCAGCCCTGCAGCCCTTATGGGCGAGCCGCCACTGGATGAATTGTCTCTGTTGGTCTTTTCAAGTTGACGAATCTACGGACATTAGTGGCAAAGCTCAGCTGCTAGCTTTTATTCGATTCATAAAGGATGGAAAATTTGTGAACGAATACTTATTTTGCAAAGATTTACAAACTACGACAAGAGGCAAGTTTCAAGTTGGTGAATGAAAACATTTTGCTCTTCAAACTATAGTGGAAAAACTGTGTCAGTGTTTGCACCAATAGATGTCCTTCAATGCAAGGAAGTAACAAGGATTTGTTACTCTCTTGCGCCAAGAAAATCCAAACGTGTTAGTTGTTCACTTCATGATCCACAGAGAAGCTCTCTCCTTCAAATCTTTATTGAAAGATTTCCTGTCTGTTCTGAAGCAAGTTATTCAAATTGTAAACTTCATCAAATCTCAACCGCTTCACTCTTGACTTTTCTCTGAACTCTGTGAAGCAATGGATTCAGATTACAAATGCCTTCTGTATCACACTGAAGTGTGTTGGCTTTCCAGAGGAAAAGTGTTAGTGTTTCATCCAGCTCAAGAGTGAAGTGATTTTATTCTTGGAGGTTGAAAAAAGTGACTTTGGGTTTTGTCTTAATGACGAGGTCTGGTGGGTAAAAGTTACATTTCTCGCCGATTTATTCAACAAATTAAATTCACTGAACTCAAGTCTTCAAGGACCATCAAAAAACATCATAACTGCAACATCAAAACTCAAGTCATTTGAGGAAAAGTTGTCACTGTAGCAAAATAAAGTCTCGAAGGGAGTCCTCACTGCTTTCCCACTTTCAATGAATCTTATTCAAATAGTAATAGAAATAAGCCTAACGATATCATATTCGAAATCCTAGACGCATTGAGACACCTACAGTCGGCACTACAGCATTATTTCCCATCAATTGCAAGCGATGAATATGGATGGGTGATCAATCCATTCGGAAAAAACTCAACTATACATCTTACAACTGAAGAAGAGCAGCAGCTCATTGATTTAAAAAACAATACATTTTCTCGGTCAACATTTCCGGAAAAGAGCCTGGATGAGTTTTGGATCTCAATCAATAAGTTATATCCTGCAATCAGTTCAAAAGCAATCAAAGTAATTTTACTATTCGTGTCATCATAGTTATGTGAGTTTGCATTTTCAGCACTGACTGAAATCAAATCAAAAAAGAGAGAGAGACTTCTTACAATCGATGATGAAATGCTCACTTGTTTGTCGACTTTGGAGCCTCGATTCGATCGGATTTACTCTAAAAAACAGGCACATCCATCACATTAAATATGTAAAAATAACTATGTAAAATAAATATGTAAAAATAAAAATTTCTGTAAAATAATTACAAGAATTAAGATTATTTCGGGTGTGCTGCAAAAATTTTTAGATCTTTTTAGTGTCCCACAAGAAAAGAAAGTTTGGGAAACACTGGTGTTTATGTTGATTTCTGTTACCTATAAGATTATAACATATTTATTATAAAAACAGCATGTTGTTTTTTACTCCTCATTTATCATGATTTTCATTATTTATTTTTGTGATATTTTAATTATATATATATTTAAATTATATCATTTTTAAAATTCATTTTGAATAATATTAAATGAATAACTTTTAATAAATAATCATAAAATGTAATTACATTTCTCAAGAAACAAAAGAGTTTAATCGAGCCTAATAAAATAAAGAATTTTGATATTAAAAAATTTAATATAACTTCTTATAATTTTTTAAGGCTTCAGGATGTAGAAATAAACTGATTCATATTTGGAATGTTGAAACAATGGAGAAACTTCATACGTTTAAAGGACATAAAGATGCTGTTTCGGTATGTGATTTCAGTTTTTTAATGCTGAATGTATTAATTACGAATATTTATAGTATAAATTTTACAGGGACTTGTTTTCCAAAAAGGAACTCACCAGTTATTTAGTGCTTCATTTGACAGGTCTGTGAAACTTTGGAATTTAGATGAAATGGCTTATATAGAAACATTGTAAGTGAATAAATTTTGTTTTGAAAATTTTAGTAATAAAACTTCAGACAAGTCATTTAATTATTAAAAATTTTCATACAAAAATTTTTGTTTTAAATATCCAATGTTGAATTATATAGTGATTTTGCAAAAATCTTAAGATATAGATATAGATATAGTGATTTTGAAAAAATATTAAGATATTTAAAATTGTACATTATACAAAAATATTAGAGTAAAAGAAACTATAGTTTTTTGCTTAGAATTACTATGTTAAGTTTTTATTGGGATTTAGCAATGCTAAATTTTCAAACACTATATATGATATTCAGATAATCTCTAGTTAGCTAGCTCCCTCTTTTAATGAAACAATCTTACATTTTAGAAAATTCTTGTAAATTTTTGAAAAATGGTTCCAATAAATTTAAACAAACAATGCGTGATTTGTTTGTGTGTGTATACAGAGTCTTGTAATGACTAGGACAAAATCAAACCATGAATTTCTAATATCAAAATAATATGCAATTCTTATAAGAACTTCTTTATCTTATAGTAGTGCTTTTTTAAAGATCATAAAAGAAATGTGTTTAATCAAAGAAAAAAAAAACAAATTGACAATATAAACATTTTCCATCTTTGACTGTGATGTCAATGTTTAAATATAATAATAATAATAATAATAATAATAATAATAAACATTATCAAAACTATACACCATCAGATTAAATAACATTCTCAAAACACATCTGAATGGAAAAAACACAGTGAAAGCCATCAACACATTTGCCATACCTATACTAACTTACTCCTTTGGAGTGATACAGTGGACA
>AYEL01078966.1:0-24768 GCA_000484575.1 Olivierus martensii
ACAGTTAACTCACAATTAAACATCACAAGTAGCTATGTCTTGACTCGTGTCCGACATAGCACTTTGACCCGGAAATATTCCGTGCCCACATTGATGTACTATAACATAATAATAATAAATATTATTATTAGTAGGCCTCAACTTTTGACTGCCTTGATTTATGACTATTTGTACTTATGATGATGATATAATCAGTAAATTCTGTGAGTGGTCAGTAAAATTCAGTAGGTTCGAGTCTGTGACCAAATGATCTGATATATGGAAAGAATTCTTTTTGTGTTTATTAAACTCTTAACTGCCAGCTTTTCAACTGACAATTGCTGCACTAATTAGCTATTATTATTTATAACTTTATAATTTATCATATCAAACTCAGCTTTATCATCATACTGCAAGTATTATATCTTTAGAATCCTTAAAATATATAATTTCATAATATTTATGTCTGATTTACCTGATTGCACTTCATATAAGGCTAAAGAATTGTCAAAAAATCACATGCCAATAAAGCTTTTATAAAAATTTCATTTGATATATTCTATGAATTTTACCAAATTTCATTGTATTCTAACTATAATTTTAAAATTTCGTAGCTATATAATTAATCTTTTTTCCCTGAAAATTGTTCAAATCAATAAACCAAGCAGATAAGTCACATGATTTATCTACGTGACTACTACTAATTTTATATCTCAAAAAGAAAATTATTTGTAAATAATTTTAAAATAATACAATGGGTGATTGGTTAACAAACAGTTCGGATAACGAACACTTTTTTGAAAGATTTTTATGTTCGGTTAACAAACACATGTTTGGATAACGAACACTTCACAGAACAAACTGTGGGACCCGTGGACTGACCGAATGACAGATCAGCCAGATGGCTGCGTGGTAAAGCTGTGGCTTACCATTCTGGAGGATTCGGGTGTCCAACTCCTCCAATTTTAGGAGGGATCTGGGTCCGGACCATTGAAACCCATCCTTCAATCTTCTGGTTTACCCTATCATGGGTGTTGGTCAGCCTGTGATGATGGCGACTCTATAAATGGCTGCAGCCAGAGAAAAATATTCCATGAGGATAGTTTGGCTTAACTAACCAAATGGAATGACAGGCTTAGGCCTTGTGCACTCGTGGACTTATGGATAAGGATTGGAAGAAAAGTTTACCTGATTAAAATGAACTCAGAGACGACATAAAACAAATCAAAGATTTATTAAAGAAGGTTAGAGAGAGATTTTCTTAAACAAATCAAAGATTTATTAAAGAAGGTAAGAGAGAGATTTTACAATATTTATGTTAGAATGGCACCCATACCAGGTTGAGGTCAATAGGCTTGGGGATCCTAGTTAAAATGGCACCCATACCAAGTTAAGGTCAATAGGCTTGAGGATCTCTTGGGGAGATCTACAAATCAAACATTTATTAAAGAAGGTAAGAGAGAGATTTTACAATTTTTTGGTCTTAGATTGCACCCATACCAGGTTGAGGTCAATAGGCTTGGGGATCTCTACCACGGCACATCACCAGGTTGAAGTCAATAAGCTTGGGGATCTTTACAGCAACAATGTTTATATTTAAGGTCAACAGGCTTGGAGATCTCTACCACGAAGATGATATTAATCACTTCTGAAAAATCCTGAAGGAGAGAGAAAAGCAATCATGACAATGCTATTAATCCACTTCCAAAAAATCCTGAAGGAGAGAGAAAAGCAATGATATTGGACAGATTCTTCATCGGAAAATAAATATAATAATATAAATAAATAAATGAAAATGCAAGACTATGTATGTATATATTATTGTTATTACAATAAAAATAAATAAACGTAGTAAGAAATTATATAATTTTTATTTATGTTTTTTGAACAAACAGTAAGAAATTATATAATTTTTTATTTATGTTTTTTGGGTTTCCGGAACAAATTAATCAAATTTCCATTAAAACCTATGGTAAATCGATGATCGGTTAACGAACAATTCGGATAACAAACATTTTTTTCGAACGGATTATGTTCGTTAACCGATCACCCACTGTACTTAATAGATATATAAAATTAAAATAATACATAAATCGATAATACAAAAATCGTTCATTTTATTGCAGTTTTAAATAATTCTAATGCAGCAGTTCATCAGAGAAACAATGATATCTAATGATGTCTATGAACATCATATCATAGTCATCTGAATATAGGGGAGCGTATCAGATGACCCTCAATTGTTCCTCAAAAATGCTGTTTTCACCCAATGGCCTGAGATGATATAGCTTTCTTAGATAAAGTTTAGGACTTTTTTGTTTTGGCTATATAATTTGTTGTTATTTGTTATTCTACATATTCAAGTATAGTGACAAGAAAAAAATAATCAGTTATATAGATTAATAGAGCATATTAGTCTATATAAGTATGAGCCGATCTAATTGAATAGAATAAGTGCATGTGCATATAATAATAATAATAATCCTGGCCTGGCCTTATTGACTTGATGCTGACTCAAGATGTGGCATCGATGGTCAGGTTGCATAGTCTGTAGATGAGTGTTTTAATCATCCAGTCCATAAAATTTCCTCAAGAACGATTGTTAGCAGAAATTGGAAGAATACTCCTTCATTCCACAGTTAACAATTCACAATAATAATAATATTTATGGGCTAGGCAACATCATCATCATTGAAGCCAACTCCTGGATAAAATATCAAGTCAAAGTACAGGCTGGCTGCTTCATCACATGGGTTGTAGTTTTTATGGGTCTAAGATCTGAATAGTATATTAATTTGGTATACCAACAAAATCAGCTTAATGATTGGTTAATGAATACAAGCATACAAGCATGAGTTCTTATATAGAGCTCATGCTTGGATGCTTTTCAATTGAAAATTTCAACCTATAAGCCTTAAAAATGTGGAATATTAAAATTTTATATATAATGATTTAAAGTAAAATTTTAAAGAACTTCAAGTCATTTGTCTTTTATATTATAAAAAAAATTGTTTTTATAGTAGAGGCATCCCTCCTGTAACACAGCTTCCTACAACACAATTTTGCTCTAACACAGTTTGAAAATTGTGGAAACCCTCATATAACATGGTATTACGGTTTTTACTTAACACATTTAGAAAATTACGTTTATGCACCCTACAGCACAAAATATTTTCATTAATTTTTGTAAATCCATACTAGGGACACAAAATGCAAATATTGAAAAATACTTTGCTAAAATTAGTCATAAATGCAATTTAGTTAGTTTGCCATGAGAGAATGATATGCAATCTATTTTCTATTTCAATTTGCAATTGAGTATTTTGTGTTCCAAATGTTCAGTTCTTGGATAAAATATAAGTTTTTATTCTTCAATAGAGGAATGTGAAATAGAAGAATACATTTTTATTCATAAATTTTTTTGGATATGTATTAAGGAATAATTGTTTTATAGAAGGTTAGATTACAGATTTTGTAAAGAAAGCAGAAGCTACACCAACTTTAAATGCAGATAAAAGTTCAGAAAGTGAAGTTGATATTGTTAAAAAGAAAAAAATGTTCTCATTTTTAATGAACAGTGATAAGGAAGATATAATTATTAAATGAATGTTATATGGACTACAGTGGATTCTGCTTAATTGGGACACGTCAGGCCAAGCCATTTTGTCCCAATTAAACGATTATCCTTGCATAAGCTGAAGCCAATAGTTATTTGGCTAAATTTGTTGAAAATATTTATAATGATCTTTTAAGTAGGCAATGGCATATGTTTCTATTACAAATGGTGTTCATCCCTCCACAAATACCAATTCTCAGCCTACCACATTTATAAGATCAATACTGTACCACCTGCTGTTCAATTTTATAAAGTCAAAGTTGAAAAAAGAAGCAGGTGTATTGCTCCCATATAATAGGCAAAGTATTATTTATGATGTCCTTCATAATAATAAGTATAAATTATTTATAATACTACAAAATATTATATTTATTAAAAATACATAAAAATAATAGAGTATTTATAACTTTTGCTATTTTGATTTAAAAAAAAATTTGACAATTGTTCATTTTTGTCTAATAATTTATAAAATTTATAATTCTTAATAAACATTTCTTTTAAAATATATTAATTTATCAATATTTATTTTAAATTGTTTTCATAGATATAAAAAATACCTTATAATGAACAATAAAATATAACATTTAAAATACTTTTGAGATATAAACCCACCTTCAATTTCTCTGCATAATAAATGATAAAATATAGCTATTCAATACTAAAACTACACAATAATATACACAACTTAGAAGATATACATACATAGAGATGTGTACGGTATCTATAATTGTATAACATGAACTGCTCTCTCTCTTTGCAGCAATCTATGCTATATAATCATAAACGTTATAAACATCTCTATGTATATATATTCTAAGTTGTATATATTGTAATGTAGTTTTAGTTGTATAGTTATATTTTACCATTTATTATATAAAGAAACTGAAAATGGATTCATATCCCTTTTTAAATTCTTTATTTTATTGATCATTATAAGCTGTTTTTGTATCTGTGTTAAAAGAAGATCAAGTTTTATATTTACTATAAATTATTTTTCTAATAAGTTGCTTACAGTATTATATAAGAAAAACTTTTCTAACAATTAAAATTATTATTATTATTAAAATTGTAAGTTATAATCTTACTGTCAAATTCTGCTGCTTGTAAAATAACACATAAATTCAACAAGCATTTTAAACAGGAATACTAAAATTTATTATTAGTATGTACACAATTATTAATATGAATTATAGTATTCCTGCTTAAAGAATTTGTTAAATTATTTGTAATAGTAAATTAATTTTCATAAAAGATTTTATTTAATTAGATGTAATTGAAAAATTTAATTAATAAAATAATTTTATATCATTAAATTTTGTATAATTATATAATGAAATAATAAATTTTTCTTTCTTTTTAAGGATATTAGGTCATTTGAAACTAGAGAAACAGATTTAAATTTGAAAGGTAATTAAATTATTTGAATATGAATATTTATTTTTTTAATTTATTTTAAATATTTTTTTATTCTTAAAGGGGAACGTCTAGATTCTTGGCAATGTGAAACTTTGGAAGAAATATTTAAAAGAATTCAATTCAACAAAGTGGATTTTGAAGCTTGTCAATTAGATGATGATGTAATTACTTGAATGAAATAATTAAAGTGGTTAAGTTGCTCTAATGTCTTATTTAACATTTTAGAATTTTATTATTATACTATATAAAGATTATTATAATCTTAAAATTTTTTCTCTTTAGTATCATTATATATTATACTGGAATAATTTTTTTAAAATTTATTTGGATTATTTTCTAATTTCTAAATTTAATTTACTTTATATAGTATAATAAACAATTTAACATTGTTTACTGAATAATAACAATTTAATGCATATTAAGCCATTCAGCATTGTTTAATATGTATTTGCAATTATTCAGTGCATTCATATAAATAACAGGAATTAGGAAGTATTTGAGAATTATAAAGTAAACTATCTCTAGTCTGGCATCCTCAGAGATCAACAAGTTTTGAATTATAAAAATTCTAATTTCATGCTATCAGAAAAAATTCATTATACAAACAAAAACCTTTATAAATAGTAAACAGTCTATCAACAATTAATATACTGTATGTAGTTTCTATTTTTCTTTGTAGATTCTTGAAGATAGACTTCACTCACAATTTACCAGCATGTCCTAAGAAGTAAAAAAAGATTTGGTCTTTCATTCCTCTACTGACTTTGCATACTTTTTTTGGTAGAATCTTTTAAATCTTTTTTTTTGCTATCATACATTTTTTCTTATATTTAAATGTAATTGAATGAATCTTTCATTCTTTCAGTTGTTAAATCAATGAATATAGCCTACTATTCCCTTCAAAATAAAGTAAATAAATATAGTCATTACAGGTAGGCCTCGATTAGTGCGAGTTCAAATAATGCGATTTCGATTAGTATAGGCCTCGATTAGTGTGAGTTCGAATAATGCGATATTCGATTAGTGCACATTAAAAAAATGATACATTTTTCAGTTAGTGTGAGCAAATATTCAATTAATGTGAGTTGTAAGCACGAGCAAATATTCGATTAGTGCGAGTTGTAAGCATAGACCAGTCTTACTAACAAAGTGCGAGTTGTAAACACAGATCAGTCTTACTAACAAAGCTCCTTTTAAGAGTTGTAAACACAGATCAGTCTTACTAACAAAGCTCCTTTTATGATCGAGTTGTAAACACAGATCAGTCTTACTAACAAAGCTCCTTTTATGAATGCAAACAGACCAGTCTTACTAACAAAGCTCCTTTTATGATGTCAATTAACAACCATTAATTACCGTTTAATTTTTGGTTAGTAAAACTGGACAAAGAGCAGTCCAAGAACAGTCACATGGCTTTGAAGAGTGAAACAGCAGAAAGATGGGCTTTTTGCCATTAACTGTACAATTATTTAGCTTTGCTATCGACTACAATATAGTATTATTTAGCTTTGCTATCGACAATTTTACTGAAGAATGGATGTTTATATTAGTGCAGCGACTGTATGTTGACGATGTGTATGTAATAGGATGCAAAGAAATAATCCACTCCATTGTGTTAATCTGTGTTGTCTTGTAGAAAGGTTTAACCTGAAAAATTACCAGTACAATAAATTTTTATATAAGGATTTTTTTTTAAGAAAGTACACAACAAGTATTAGTGTACGTAATGTTGCCATACTTTTGAAAAATCCCTAATATATATCAAAAATTGAAAATTTTTTTTCTGCTACTGTTCCAATTAAATGTTTAAATTATGTATTAGTTTATTAGTTTGGTTTCTGTTCTTTGAGATTCCCAATTACATGGAATCCACTGTATATTAATAAATTAAAATAATTATATAAGAAATTTTATCTAACAATATTTTATTCAGGGTCACAAGATGGGAAATTAAGGTTATGGAAATGGGAAGATAAAAAGTTATCTCCTCTATTTGAATTCCCTATGGTAAGTTTTTAATTCCTAAATCATAAAAAGCAGTAATATTTTCATGTCACACTGATAGAATTAACAATAGTCAATTGATATGAGTTTAAAATTTATGTTCTAATTCATAATAAAACTTTTTAAACTAATATCATACTTTGGACTTGTACAATCTAATGATCTATACATTAGACATATCAATTACCTAAGTGGTAAAATCTTTATTTTTAAGAATAACCTGAGTTAAATATAGTGATTCATTGATGGAAGTTTTGGATAAAAGTATTAAATTATATCCAATACTACTATAAGTTTTATTTTCTGTTTAATACTATTCAAAGAAACTTTGAATTAATGTAACAATCATTTTATTTGTTTGCTATTTAGAAATTAACTATTAAATAGAATTCCAAGAACTTGAAAACTATGGTGTGGTATTAAACTTTGATTCTTGCTTTTCCTCTTTACTGCAAGTGAAGTGGAAAAGCAAATCATTATTGATAAGTTAAAAATAAAATTCAATATTGTTTAGATGGAACCTTAATATTATCTTTAAAGTAATATGAATTTAATCACTAATAGTCTATATGATATTTCATTAAATATGTATTTAAACAAAAACTTTGCAAACAGAAAAAATATTTAATTTTAATAATCAATTTAAATTAACAAACCAGGTTTTTGAATGACTGAATTCTTATATAAAATAAATAGCATTTTTTCTTAATGTAAATCATTGTAATAGCAAATAATTATTGGTAAAATTACTTATAATTGATAGTTTATATCAAATAAGGCTTGTGAGTTAGAATTTATTTCCAGAGAAATGTTTAACTGAAGCAGTTGGTTTTCATCAGTTTAGAATATTAGAACAATTTATAATTCATGTTCTTATTATATAAACATACATTTTATGATACAAATTGATTTAACACACAAGATCAAATTTATTTTTTGCCTCTTGAATTTATTCTGAATTAAGAAAAAAAATTAAAAGTAAAATAATTGAAATATTGTTGTAATTGTGTGCATTTTTCAACTGAGTCAGTTTAAAAAATGCATAATGTTTTTATTTGAAAGGCATATATCAGATGGCCAAACTGCGGCTCTTTGGAACCATGAAAGTCAATAGTAACTATGAAGAAAATACTTATTTAACTTAAACAAATTACAGATATATTATTTTTATCTATTGTAAAAAGTAATATGCATCTGAAATAAACAATTTTTGAAATCATTATTAACCCTATAATGCCCAAATTATCTGTTTTCAGTAAAAAAAACTTTTAATAAGAAAATCACATTCTGTACACATTTAATAAACACAATTTATTTTCAAAAATTTTTTATTTGGTACATATAGAGTAAATATCCCTTTACATCCCACGGTATCAAATAAGAAACACTTAGGTTAAGATTACCCAAAAAAACTGATGGTATTCTCACTGATCCAGAAAGAAAACGCGGCTCTTGAGCATTTGAGATTCTCCTATGTGGCTTGTAGCGACATGAAGTTTGGCCACCTCTGGTATATATAAACTATAATTCTAAATGAAACATTTTCATCTTTTGGCTTTATATTATAAATAGTTGTATAAAAATTTATATAAACAGCAATGATAGAAAAACAGTACCTAAGACACCCAAATCATATTGTAAGTTTGCTATTATTTAATCAAAGATTCCAATAGGATAAGCAGTATTAAATTCAGGATATTCACAAGTGAATATGTGACAATAATTGGCAATCTAACATTATTAATTAATTTTCAGATATGTTTCACTGTATAAAAATAATTCTAATACATGAATAATCTCTACATTCAAGTATTGAATTATATGAACTTCAAAACATTCATTGTTTTATCTGAATGAGCTCAGAAAATCAAATACTTTGAATAATAATTTTTATAAATGTACATTCTCATATCTTTAGATACCGAGAGATGGTAATGCATGAAAAAATACAATGTACTGTTAAAATTTTATACATTATCATAACAACATCAAAATATGATATCTAGTTCCCATGTATAATTTTCATGTTGAAATTCTATCCAGCTAGCAACTTCCTTGTTCCAGTGTCATGTCTAAGTTCAATATGTTTTTAAGATTTGCTATAACACACCTCAATCTTGGCTGACATCTATGCAGACAGTTTTGAAGTTAAACCTAACTGATATTTTAATAAAATTAAATTTAAATGCTCTAATTTTAATGCAGACTTCTTGATTTTTGTTATCTTATTTTATAAAAGAAAGTATTTGCATTGTTTACAAAAAAAATTATAATGAATTGCCTAGAAAAATAAGATTAATTTTAATTTAATCAATTTTTAATGTAATATCAATTATCTAATGGATTTACTTTATAAAACAGTAATTAATAATCTTGATATTATTCAAAATAAAAAAATACCTCATTAATTCAAATACAGTGGATTCCGCTTAATTGGGACGGTAGCAGAAAAGGAATTTTTGATATATTTTAGAGATTTTTCGAAAGTATGGCTACACATACATAGTCTTTAATATTGGGCCTCTGATATTCATGCCTCGCCAGCCAACTATAGAAAACCATTGATCTAATCGACTTCTGGATCCTTTCCATCATGCTTTCTTTTGGATTTCCTGGAATTAATTTCTGTAATGCCCACTCCTGAAGCAGTTGATTTTCTTGTTGTAGGAGATGCACTATGGTAGATTTTGGTTTTATTTCAACAGAGTCTACGATGGCTTGTATTAAATGGCTGGCTTTTAATTTTATCCAGCCAATGATGGCTTGTATTAAATGGTTGGCTTTTAATTTTATCCAGCAAAGCAAGTCTACAATGGCTTGTATTAAATGGCTGGTTTTTAATTTTATCCAGCAAGCAATTTTATATATTAAATGGCTGGCTTTTAATTTTATCCAGCAAAACAATTTTACTTGAAAATGTAAAATCCTTTCTTGACATCTTGGCAAAGATTTAAAAATGCAAAGCAATTTTATTCGAAAGTGTAAAATCCTTTCTTGACATCTTGGCCAAGATTTAAAAATTTTAAATGTGCAAAATCATTTCTTAGCATCTTGGCAAAGATTTAAAAATTTTAAATAAAATCAACACTGTCTTGATATCTTGGCAAAGATTTAAAAATTTTAAATAAAATCGACGTGCAAAATCATTTCTTAGCATCTTGGCAAAGATTTAAAAATTTTAAATAAAATCAACACTGTAAATGATCTTGGTAAAGATTTAAAAATTTTAAATAAAATTGACACTGTAAATGAATATCTCTAGATACAGTAACAGTAGACTCTTAAGTAGATGCACACTTTCCAGACTCACAACGATAGATTCTCATCATGCTAGTGTTTCCATATTGTTATGTATTATTTATCAACGATGATATTTACTTAATAATTTTACTACAGAATGAATGTTTATATTAGTGCAGCAAGAGTGTTGCTGATGTGTATGTAATAGAACTCAAAGAGACGATCCACTCCATTGTGTTAATCTGTATTGTCTTGTAGAAAGGTTTAACCTGAAAAATTACCAATACAAGTGATTATAAATTTTTATATAAGGAAAATTTTTTTAAGAAAGCACATAGCAAGTATTATTGTACATAGTGTTGCCATACTTTTGAAAAATCCCTAAAATATATCAAAAATTGAAAATTTCTTTTCTGCTACCATCCCAATTAAGCGAAAAGTTGTCCCAATTAAGCATTTAAATTATGTATTAGTTTATTAGTTTGGTTTCCGTTCTTTGAGATTTGTCCCAATTAAGTGGAATCCACTGTATATGAATCATTCAACACAATCAACAAAATATGTAAACAGTAATATAAACAGATTAACATCTTATCATTTTTTTGTTTCTATGTCATGTCAAGATCCAAAAGTCTATTAGGCTACTCAAAAGTCAAATCAAATAAAGTGGACATAAGTGATTGGCTGATTCACTGTATTCATCTTAACAGTGAAAAATAATAATTCAGATCAAATGCTTTTACATATTATTTTACAGCCATGATATACACAATATTAAGTTTCAAATTTATACAATTTGAAACTTAAAAAATTTTTCATTGATATATGAATGGTTTGGGGACAATAACTTGCCATTCCAGAAAAAAATTTTGAAATAATTTATAAAATATATTGTTTGCTTATGATTTATACAGTCACACAAAGTGAATTAATTCTCAAGAATTTAAGCTTTATATCTGTTAAAAGAAAATATTTGTTTATTACTCATATTTACTTATTGAAGTTTTTAAACATAAAACACCAAACATCTCAGAAATTTCATTTTGTGGCTTAGCATATATTGTCCGAAGCGTTCATATATAATATATATATAGGCTGACTTACAAAAATATTTTGGTAAAAAATATTTTTTTATAGTTATGCAGGAGTATATATTGATATAATAATATAAAATTATTCCATTTTTTATAGGATGGTACAATTATTTTGTTCATTATTGATAATGCCTATTTGTAAATATATAGATCTAAATGTTTCCCTCATAATGATTAAATATGAAGGAAATTAGTATCTGTAATTAGGGAAAAATGAATGCATAAATTTGTTCTCTTCCAGCATATTTAGATTTTAACAAATTTGGAGTTTTTTCAAATAGATTGATTAATAAAATCCATATCAAAATTATAAATGAAATCAAACAGGATTTCAACTAACTTCAGATGTATACTAATGACTACATTTTGTTGCAGTATATATAGTGTCTAAGATAAATGTAATGGTCTTTGTCTTGCTTTATATTGCTATATCAAGTTTATATAAAATTACTTATAACATAACATATTTGAGTTGAATTTTCATATCAAATAATTCTAATAATAATTATAGTTTACAAAATAATTTTTGTAACTAAAATTTTATTAAAATGTATAAGAAATATGTTTTCCATTGTCAGTTTAGTTCAAATTCAATAAAAAAGATTTTTGGATCTCATTTTTAAGAGTTTTGTTGTCTATATGAAATATATTTTTGTTAAGGTAGTTTGTTTATAAATACTAATTTGTTTGCTGAACTCTGCAGAAGAAAAACATTTTCTTCTGAGTCACAAAGATTTTTCTGATTCACATTATCAAAAATAAGAACCATGAAAATTTTTTAATAAATTTGAATTAAATTGATAATGGAAAACAGGTTTCTTAGAAATAAAATATAGACTTTATAAGAATTGCATATTTTATTTTAAATTCTATTATTATTTCGTTTAATTGGGACAAAATGGCTTGGCCTGACGTGTCCCAATTAAGCAGAATCCACTGTATAAGACAAAAGACAGTAACATAAAATAGACTTCACTACCATTTTTATTTAATAGCAGGTTTCCAGTAAAGAATGCTTTCATCTTATTTAGGTTCTAACATAATTAAGTGCTATATAAATAATATTACACAATCTGTTTAAAATTGCAGTTTATATTTTCTTTATATAATATTTCTGGGAAAATGCAAAGCTTGTTATTTATATATAACATTTTAGTATAGCTATCCTTAAGCCTGTAATGTGTAGTTTAGAAAAATTGTTATATAAGGGTTCTTTTGGAATAAATTTTTTTGTTTTGCATTGAAAAGTTTAAGACTAGATTCAGTAAACAATAGATATTTTACCAAGGTAAGAGGCATAACATATCTATATAATATAACTTAACATTGTTTGTTATTTATTGGATCCCAATTTATGTATCTGATTACTTGTCTTTCTGATAATGTATATTAAAAAAAATGAAGACCAACAATCAGTTATTTATTTACTTAGAACTTTTCAAATTAATAGAAATAGTAAAATAACATTTTAGAATATTTTTTAATTATCATGTAACAGTTTGCAAGTAAATTTAATGCAATTCAATTAATTTATATTTTTTCAGGTTGGCTTTATTAATGACATTAAATTTACATCATCTGGTGATTATTTAGTTGCTGGTATTGGACAAGAACATAGTTTAGGTAGATGGTGGAAAATAAAAAATGGAAAAAATGCTGTTGTTATAATAAAATTAAAAAGATGAGAATCAAAGATTTATTGTCAATTATTTTATATTAATTAAAACCTTCATTATCTAATATATTACACATGTCTATTAGCATATGGTTTTTGGTGGATTTAATGCCCATAATGTGCAGATGTAAAGTCTTACTTACTGTTTTATAAGACCCTTCATGATTAAATAACCAGGTTATTGAACAACACAGAATGACAAGATAACACTTAACATTATCTAATGGCAATAATAAGGAATAAAAATTAATATTGTTATTTATAATTAATAATAATGTAAAATTTTGGCTGTTGCAGAAATCTGAGGGTTAGCCCTTTCTAATTGCCTTATTTATAGGAATTGATTACAGTGGTATTTGACTGCATAAGGATATCCACATATCCAGCGAACCACATTTTGCTATATATATACATACACATACATACATGGAATAAAAGCAACAATTAACCAAAATATGAGTATTTCAGACATTACTCTCTCTTATAAAGGAAAATTTCATAGGAAGATTGAATGGATAAAGCATCAGGTTTAATTACATTAATATTGGCAGTTCTTTATAAATTCTCTGTTCTAAAATTTTCAGCAACTTTATTTTGTGTTGGAGCATGCATCTAATAATTTTTGCAAGCTCTGGAAATTGTATTCCAGAGCATGAGAACATTGTTATTTATTGGAGGGTATTGTAATTTATGTTAAATTTATACATTTTAAATCTGCTTCCAATATTTATTATTATAAAATTAACATCTCTCTTTAGTGTTGTCTAAATTTTGATAACTAATCAGATTTTGATTTAACAATTGCATTCCCTCTTCTGAAAGATATTTTATATCCAGCAGTTTCTATTTGTCTTCTATTATTAAGGACAAGTTTTATTGATTCTTAAAATTTACCCTGAATTTTGCACTTGTATAAATCTATTAAAATAATACATGTATTTTCATCAAAAACTTCTCATTATTGGCTATTTGAAATTTAACTGGTCAAATGAGCGATAATTCAGTACCAAAATATTTTGTTGAATGATTTAAAGCAACAATTTTTTAGATTGATTTTATAAATTTTATTTATACAAAATATTGCTAGAATAATAATAATAATAATAATGAGTGTAATGTTACATATTTTCAGCATCCAGTAAATCTTAATTTACCAGCTTATTGCACAAATGTCTTAATAGATTTTATATATCATATAAATTATAAAATTATATTATTTCATTTATACAAAACAATTTTCTTTTAAAAAACAATATATACATTATTTAATTAGCAAATTTTCTTTTATATATTACCATGAAGTCTTTAATATAAGGACCTGAATCACTTTTTAAAAGATCTTCAATTATATCTTTGAAATTAAATTCTATGGCTACTTTAAATTTAGTTTCTGGATCACAATTCATTATTAATTTCTTCAAATTATTAATCTGACTCTCAAATTTTGGATTTAATAATAATAATCTAAATAGTAAAAAAAACGTGTTTAATAATAAATACAAAAAGCTTTTATTATAATCTTAATATTCCTACCTCCTAGAAATATCATTAACAAGATTTGAACTTAATCCAATATTTGCTTCAAATTCAGAAAAATATTCCCAGTTGCCTTTTTCTATTACTTGCTTGAATATGGCTTGATTCCATGAATGACGATCTTTATAAGCTTGAGCTACTATATAAGTCTAAATGGAAAATTTTTTCTTTAGTATATTTTAATAAATTATGAATGTGATAAATTGTATACCTCATAAAATTTATTATGTTCTTCAATAAATTTGTTGACTTCTTTATCTTCAAGTCCAATGATCCATATTCCACTTGGAAGTAAATAGATTTGTAGAGCTATGAGTTTTGCTTGTAAAATGCATTCTTCAGCATGAAACATACAGTCTGCCTAAAATGAATTTTTTTTCAAACTATTATATTTGAAAACAAATTTTTCATTAAAATATAAAATTTAGTGTAAAACCTTGGAAAAACTTTCTGCTGCATCAGCAAATTCATGCATTGTTGTTATCAAATCATCTTTAACATTAGCATTACCTGTGAATATTTTGTTCAAATATTAGTTTATTTCTTTAAATTAAATGAAAGTTTCAAAATTTTAAAAATGATTTCTAACCAGTTTTTTTTTTTCTTATTTTTATGACTGAATCTTTTGCAGATTTTTCTAATATTTCAGCAATCTCTCGAAACATACTGAAATTTAATGCCAACATTGAATATACTTCTGATTCTACAGTTTGGCAACGTTTTAAATAATCCAATAAAGCCAGTCGGAGATTTGGGACCTACAAAAGCAAATATATTACTTATTAAGAATTTTTTAAATATATCAATCAGTTTAATATATATTTAAAGTTCAATTAGTAGCTATAATTTTTAAATACTTTGTGTTTTCAATTAAGAAAATTTGTTTTATTTAATATATGCTAATTCTGTTTAATTTTCATCATTCTAAGTTTTTATTTCAAATAGCCATGCTTTTGTAAAGTTTATTTATTTAGAAATAAAAATAAAAGAAATTACCTTTTCCATTCCTTTACAAAATAAAAGTTCAAATTGACGATTTTCTCTAAGAATATCAAATATGTATGTCATTTCACTATATCTTCCAATTCCTGTTAATAACCGCACCTGTTTAAATGCACCAATGTTGATTTTTATATAATTTTTTATATAATATTTTTTATATAAATTAAGAAAATTACCAAAATAGGAAATTCTTGCATTTCTGTTAAACTTCTAGCTAGGTTTCTAGCTCTATGGAGAATTCTTGAAATTCCTTCCATATTACAAGTTGCAGTAAAACAATCATGAGATCTAATATATACTTCAACTACCAAACTCATATCTATGAAAACATGTCAATTTATAAAAAAGAAAAAAAAATAAAAATTGTAATAAAAAATATCGCAAAGTTAATTACTTGATTTTGTCCAGGTATTCAATTTCTTCTCTATTTCTCTATCAACTATACTAAGAAGTTTCATTCCCAATAAAGAAGGATCATCACACAAGTATAACAAATTTTCAAAACTTTTACCATTACTGGGATTGAATATTAATTCTGCATTACTCTGAGGTATTGAAAATTCTAAAATAAAAATTATTTTATTAATACTGACTAAGTTTATTAATAAAGATTTTAATAATAATCAATTTGAAATAAGCAATTTACTAATGAAGATATAAAACTGATTTCAACAATTATTAGTATAGACAGATTTCAGTAAAATATAATGCATTTTTTATTTAATTTTGTTGACCAAAAACAAAATGAAGTATTTTTTACAAAATAATTTTCTACAAATCTAAATAGATGAATATCTATTTAAAATTTATTATAGGAAAAATAAATTTGAATTGTGAGTCAAATTATGTTTTGTAATTAAAAGTATGAGATTTATAGTTACAAAACATAATCGGATTCACAAAAAACTGTTCTTATATTAGTTAATTTCTATATGAATCAGTTTTATAGGACTAATATAGGATTAATTTATTCAAATCTTTCAATAAATTGTTTCTTCAACTTTGAAATATCTAGAATATTAGGAAAAAATTTGTATTATTAAATTTATTATTTTTCATTATCTTCTAACAAATGAATAGTAGTTTTAAATATTACTAATATTCAATTAAGAGCAATGGAGGAGAGATGAAATGAATTCAGTTTAAAAAAACTGGATTTTATTCAGATTTGTTGTTACAATCAACTTTTTCATAAGTTGCATATCAGTTGTTAAATATTTCAAAAAATGAATTGATAATTAATATATATATATTCCAAAAAAATTTTACAATTAGTTATTGTATAAATTTTAAAGTAAATATTACATTAACTCACAATACAACAGACTTGTTTAATCAAGTTTTAATTTTTACAGTATTTCACTGAACAATATTATTAATTGATTAACATAGTTCTTAAAATTTTGAAAAGAAAATATTAATAGAACTTTTTCTTTAAGTTTCGACTTTATATGATGTAATGAGGGGTTGTATTCTACTAATATTCTTGCTAATTTAGTTGAGTCAGAGTAGTAAACAATGTACAGGCATAATCTGTACATTGATTCAATTAAACCAGCAAGAATATCAATAGAATATGACCCTTCATTACATCATATAAAGTCAAATCTTAAAGAAAAGCTAAATATAAAATTTATATACACAAGGCAATGAATTATAATGATAAAACTAAACAACAGCACGATATGAGGGTCAGCTGATAAGTCCGGGGCCTGACAATGAAAACAACTTTTTTTTTTTTTTTGGTTTTATTTCTAAACATAATCACCAGAAAGCTAATACATTTTTCATCTCGGTGCTCTAATTTAGTTATACCATCTTTATAATGTGAAACGTAGAGCTCCTCAAAATAGCTATTTACAGCATCAATAACTGCCTCATTACTCTCAAATCGTCGTCCACCAAGCCATTTTTTCAGGTTAGGAAACAGGTGATAGCACCCAGCGACTAAATCCAGTGAATAAGGTGGAGGAGAAGCAATTCGAATTTTAATTTGTTAATTTTAGCTATTGCAACGATTGACGAATGTGCTGGTGCATTGTCATGGTGAAACAAGATTTTTTTTTTGCTAGATGTGGTCATTTTTTTTTTTTTACTTCATCACTCAAACGCTGCAATAAATTTCCGTAGTACTCACCAGTGATACTTTTACCCTTTTCAAGGTAATCAATAAAAATAATTCCTTTTGCATCCCAGAAAACACTTGCCATAACCTTGTTAGCTGACAAAATTGCCTTTGCCTTCTTTGGAGTCGATTCACTGGCCGCTGTCCACTGTTTTGATTATTTTTTGCTTTCAGGTGTGCAATGATGAACCGAAGTCTCATCCATAGTTACAAAACGACGCAAAAATTCATTGGGATTTTGCTGGTAGAGTGCCAAATTCTCACTTGAAGTGATTTTCTGTCTCAACTTTTGCTTATGTGTAAGCAAGCGTGGCACCCATCTTGCACAGAGCTTGTGCATACCCAAAATATTATTTAAAATATTACCTGCATGTTCTTTTGATATTTTTACAGCCTCTGCTATCTCGGACAACTTTAATCTGTGGTCTTCCAGAATGATTTTACAGATTTTTTCAATCATTTCAGGAGTTGCCACCTCCACGGGGCGTCCAAAACGGGGCTCATTTTTCATGCTCGTACGATTCATTTTAAATTCAGAAATCCACCTTTTCACCGTTGTATATGATGGAGAAGAGTCTTTTAGTGTGTTGTCCATTTCCTTTTTTGATTTCAGAAGGCGAAACCTTTTATATAAAAGTATTTTATAACTGCACATTTTTCCAAATCTTTCATTTTTATGAAAATCTCGATAACATCTTGATCAAAACACTCAAACAAATACTAACCAAACTGCTGACCCAAAACTCTTTATATAAGCTAGTTAAGGATAGTATTACAGAATGCCAGCATAAAATTACACTAGTGGCACCATCTATGTGTCAGGCCCGGGACTTATCAGCCAACCCTCATATGTTTTTCAGGAGTATATCTAATTCCAATGAAAGATAAAACACAGGAAACAAAGAAATATATATCAGAAGTACAAAAAAGGATCTAAAGACAGGAATTAAAGAACATAAGCAAAGTAAAGCAACTAGAGGTATAGACACCCTCCTAGCCCGAAGATACTACAAAACAGACCTGTCTGTCGAATGGGACCACGCATGAATTATTAATCATGTAAGAAATCCTAAAGACCTAAAGCTAGCAGAAACTATAGAAATATGTAACTGGAAAAATAAAACATGCATTATGAACAAATTGACTCCAAAAACAATACTTCTACTCTGGTTCTGGGTAAATCAAAACCAATAACAAGACAAGAATGTACTATCAGCTCCTATACATATTACAATGTATTTTAATTACTGTAATTACTATAACTGCTCGTATTTCACCCTGTTATACTTTATTTAATTTTGTTATGTTTATTACTTATATATTTATTTAGTTTATTTATTTATGAATTATTGTATATATTGATATACTATGTTAATCTATGTAAATATTAAGAACTGTATTATAATTCTTGCATTGCACTGTTGCCATAGCAACTATACAATTCCATAATGCAATTTAATTTAAATAATTCGAATGTAAGTTTGTATTATTATTCCTTTATGCTAGCTAAAATATCTTCGTGGACCATACAAAATTGCTTTGCAGGCTGGATGCAAAGACAGGCCACCAGTTTGAGACCACTGTACTATGCAACAAAGGACCAAGCATGTGGTTCATTTATTGTTGCAAAGCAGGTGTTTAACACATGTTTGATTGTTTGTTGTATAATAGAAAATATTTCTACTAAAGCCAAAAGCACTCCAGTTAATTTGTATGCAAGAATTATAAACAAAAGTAGAAAGTGACATCTTTGAACCTAATTTTTTCAATAAAAAATTTTAAAGAAGTTTTTTTAGTTAAAATTCTACATGTGGGATTAACCATCACAACTTTTAATTAAAATATTTTAATTTTAATTTTTTAAATCAATTAAATATTTATTTAAAAACATACAATAATTATTGAAAGTAAAAAATTAATAAAAACAAACTGTTACCTGTATTGCCAGTATATAAATTTTAATTTTTTAAATCAATTAAATATTTATTTAAAAACATACATTAATTATTGAAAGTAAAAAATTAATAAAAACAAACTGTTACCTGTATTGCCAGTATATATCTGTAAACAAATCATTATTTCCCCACTAAGAAATTCAGTAATTTCATCAATGTTTACTGAATTTACAGTTAATAATTCTTTTGCCAAAATATGTTTTTCAGGATAAGAACATGTTAATAAAGTTCTAATTAAGGAAAATGATTTTGATTGAATTTTTATATTATCATAAGTTTGGCCAAGAACCTGAAATAGAAAATTAACGTACTTTATTAATTTTGTAAAATAAAACTTAATTTTGTAAAATAGAATTAATCTTACTTTTGCAGCTATATAATATATTAATATTCTTTTACAAGCTAAAGTTGCATCTTTTGAAATTTCTCCTAATTTTCTGATGATATTTATGATTTCTTTTTGATGTTCTGTGATGTATGATGTTAAACTCTCTTCTACATTTTAAAAATATACTTTTTTATAATTATTATTATTGACCATTTTTAATATATGAAATACAGCAATAATGCAAGTATTATATTCCACAAGAATTTTAATAACTTAAAAAATAAAGGTATTTTTGGCCCATTAAGCAGGCCCTCTTTAGTTACAAATCACTTAAAGCATAGTTTTACAAAATATTAAACAGTAAGAATATTTTTATGATCTAAACAGATCTAATCTTTTATATTCGTTTAGAACAAAAATATTCTCATAGTTTTACAAAATATTAAAACAATATTTTAATTGATTTGTAACTGAAGAGGGCCTGCTTGAAGGGCTGAAAGTACCTTTATTTTTTAAGTTATTAAAACTCAAAATAAGTTAACTCCATAAGTTATTAAAACTCTTATGGAATATAAAATCTCTGTTAGTGCTGTATTTTGTATATTACAATAGTAAAATTTAGCAGAAGTTTGCATTTACAATATTTAATTAAGAAATAATAATTTTTGATCTAGTATATATGAAGAAAGACATAACTTTTTTCTCCTAAGCTAACAAATGTATAAATATTAAAAAATGCTAAAAATAAAATAATAATGATGGGATAAGTTGATCTATTCTTTAAATGCATTTTATCATTGATGGACTTAAACAGGCATACTTTATTATTGTGGCAATTACATTCCAAATCACTTCTTTAAAGTCAATCACAGCTGTTTTTTATTTGTTAATGCATATAAAAGTCTAAAAACATATTTACACTTTTAGACATTTGCACAATAGTGCTAGGTCACAATATTTATTCTTCATATGTTAAATGAACTTTACTATGGCTAAATTTTGAGATTGTATTGCAAGATAATTCAACTAAAAATATATCCGAAGATAAATTATATATTCTTCTGTTTTTCCTGTTTTGCTATTTTTTTAGTATGTTTTACTTTTACTTGTAATCCATAACAACTTGTTAAATTAGACAGGAAAAAATGGAAATATTTACAACCATTATGAAAAACAGAGTGAAAAATGATGACAAACTTAACAGATGACTGCAACATATTACTATATAGCAGACTGTATTATCTATTGATTAAATAAGTAATGTTGTTTTCTTTATTGCAGAGTCCTTAAGTTGTTTTGGATGGTAGAATTTCTACCATCCAAAACAACTTAAGGAGAGGTTTAAATCAGAAAATTTAACAGAAAGAATGCAATTAGTTTCTTCTTTTAAAATTGTTTTCTTAACTTTTCCTTTTCATGAACTCCTGACTTCTATTTATTCTGTTAATTTTCTGTAAGTTTCTCTCTTTAAAGTATTCATGTGTTATATTACATAATTTTAGCAACCTGTTGTTTCACTATGTTTTAAAACTTCAAAATTTTTTTAAGAGAGTTCAATTGTTATTTAAATTATCTGATTTACTTAGTTTTTACACTATTTTGCAACAATTATTAATTTTTTTGGCCTTTTAAATAACAATTTATCATGGCTTATAGTTGGAAATGAGATATCTAATTGAATTTTGTTGTGTAATCTTCATATCACTTACTTATTGCAATTAAAGATCATTTATAGATAACAATCATCAAGGGCAATGAGTGGCAGTATAAAGAATGAATCAAAAGCTTGCAGATCATAAGAATATATTATTTCATTTTAACAGATGTTCAAAATGATAATTATTAACTCAAAAATATTCTTGAACTCTATTTGAATGATACCTTAACCTGCTGAAAATGAATTAAAATTAACTTATCTTCTGTAATTTTACATTCCAATGAGAGAGCTTCCTTCATAATAAGTTCAATGATACTGCACTAAATAAACTAAAAATAATACTCAAAAGCCCTTTAGCAGTCAAAAGATTTTATTCAGTAAAGTTTTCAACGCACTTGGCGTCTTCTTCAGCTGCTACACCTGACTAACCCTGCCACGTTAGAACAGGAAACCTAACTACATCTTTGTGATGTTTGTTTATTTTATGTAGTTAGGTCTCCTGTTCTAATGTGGCAGGGTTAGTCGGGTTGTAGCAGCTAAAGAAGATGCCAAACGCGTTGAAAACGTTACTGAATAAAATCTTTTGACTGCTAAAGGACTTTTGAGTATTATTTTTGAGCTTCCTTCATTTTTTCAATGTTTCTTGGATTATTTTGGTAAACAACTGATTTGAAATGATCCGAAATGAAAAACACAAGTAGTATGAAACTGGCAATCTGGGTGACTATTAAACATGGCCTTCTTATCATGCTATTTAATGGTGAATTGCTCATTTAAAAAAAAAAAAAAAAAAAAAAAAAAAAAAAAAAAAAAAAAAAAAAAAAAAAAAAAAAAAAAAAAAAAAAAAAAAAAAAAAAAAAAAAAACACGAACAGTACTTATCAGAAGAAAATTTTATTATTATAGAAATACTTTCAACCTATTCATGAAGTTGTCTTAAACTGTGCACTGCTGTAAGATAATTCAACTGAAGAAAACCTCATGAATAGGTTGAAAATGTTTCTGTAATAATAAAATTTTCTCCTGATAAGCACTGTTCATGGATTTTTTTCTATATCAATTTAAATCAGTAAATATACTCCATCGTATAATATAACTTTACAGCACTTAAGCAAGGTTAAATTTTATTTTGGTAAAGCACTTTCGGAAAAGAATTAAACTAACCAACCAAGTTGCAAAACACGTATCATACTCATAGATCAATTAGATATAATCCATGATCAGATGTGAGTGCAACTCTGTTTAGTAAACTACGCCCATATGCTTTTCCATATTGCCAATTAAAAATTCTTTGATAAATAACTTTCGTACAGTATTCAGGATTATATTTAATTATTTTATAATTTTTTGTATCTGCGGGGTAGTTCCCAGGAATTCCCGGGAACCAACTATAATTCCCGGGAATACAAAAAGTGTAAAAATCTTACAATTTCCCGGGATCCCGGGAAATAAACACTAATTGTGTGGTGTAAAAACGAGAGAATGAAAAATCTTGAAATATAGAATCATTGTCTGCAGACTGCAAATGAGCTTTGAAATCGCCACCACATGTTATAAATATTTAAAAAAGTGGAAATACATTTATAACAACATGTTCCTTCAGTTGTTCACATTCTGTTTAAAAAGACTTGTTTAAATAATTTATAAAATAGTATTTTATTCATTATATAAAGTACTGTACAAAATAAAAAGTAAGATACCTAATGTCAAAGATTTGTTTTGTGCAATCTCTTTTTACATCGTTCTTTGCGTAAAATTGTAGATCAGTTCCTTTCACTGGTTTGTTTATCATGCTTCCTTACTGGCAAATTAAAAGATGGGACTATATTTTTTTTTCAAATGTCGTTTTATAGAATTATTGAAGCCATATTCTAAAGTGTTAATCAGGTTTTAATCAGATCTGATTATCAAATATCATGTAAGTATATTAAAATTAATGAAAATCTGTTTTGGCTTAGCATTTAAAACAAAATCAGATGATTTGAAATGGTTGCAACAAACATGGAAGTTATTAGTTATATTTTTTCCTTTTTTTTAACTTAATCTTCTACAAATCTCTTAATTTCATTTCTTTCAAGAAAACATGCAAATTTATTTCTTGCTCATAATGAGCATTCTGGACAGAACATATTTTACAACTTCTATCAAATGATCACCCCAATGAATCTAGGATCACCCTTGAAAGAACGCCAAGAATATCCACCAGATGGCAGATCGAGCTGTGGTAAATGTCAATAAGGACAAAGTTTAGGTATCTTCGATTCCCTTATAATTGGCTTCAACTATACTTATGTATAAATTGATTTTACCTTCTTTAACAGTTGGAAAAATATTAAAAATTTAGATAACAAATTCAGATGTAACTTCATTACCTATGCAGTGGTACCTTGGTTAACGATGGCCTCGAATAACAGCGTACTTGGTTAACGACGAGTAGTTGTAAGAAAAAATGTCTTGGTTAACAATGCAGGCTTTGGTTGACAACTCCTGATTATGTGAACTTCCGACAAAATAGAGCTCTATAACAGCTCGTCATCGCATCATGTGATTTATTAGCTCAGTTTTTAATCACAATCAGTTCAAATCCGACAATATCATTATTAAAATTAATAAAATTATAACCATATAAAAATATATTTAAGTAAATGATAATTAACATATAGTAATGAAAACAAATTATTTAATTAATTAAAAATAGACGTGCAACAGTTCACTAGTTTTTAGTTTCTTAAAGATGATTTCTAGACGATTATTATTTTAAATTCTGCAAACAAAGTCTGATTCTATTGTTTGTTTATGTTATATATTGCAAGTGGTGTGACGTCGCAGTTTCGGATTCCATCAGAAGAAAAAAAAAACATCTGTCAGAGATCCTATAGTTCATATAGAGTTTGTACACAATAAATCGGCAAATGAGTGTCACTGTTCATTCGCCATTAAAAGGCAAAATCAAATCTTATCTATTTAATAATTGTTGAATCTATAAGCTTCTAATTGGTGTTTACTGTTTTAATCAGTGTTGTTTCTCAAAAAACTGAAGTGAGCCCAATTGTCCTTAACAATTCATTTTATTAATGTTAATTTTTTTGTAGCAAATATAATAAATAAGTGATATTTTCCATATTTTTAGGACATTTAAATT
>AYEL01078970.1:0-11025 GCA_000484575.1 Olivierus martensii
ATTAAGATCAGATGAAAGTAAACAGCACTAATCGCAGTTGAGTAAAATATAACAAACTTTATTTACAAAGAAATCACAAACGTTTTCGGCTAGATCGCCATCATCAGGTATTTCGTTCTAAAGAATAAATTTAAATACAAAAAAGGAACAAGACCGCTGTGTTGCTATGGTAACAGCTACAAGATACAAAACGTAAACAACATGACGTTTACAAAAACAGTTTTTAAAGGAAAATATAACAATGTAACAAAAACTAAAGTATTAATATCTATAAAGTAAACCGTGCAACATAGTAACAATTTTAACGGAAAAAACAATAAAATAAAAATAAAATAATAAAATAAAATAAATGGACTTTAACAATTTTTTAAAACGGAATTGCATAACTAGGTTAGCATAAACAAGAAGAGTATATAATGTACCGGCAATTAGGATATGCATAATAAAAGAGTTAAGGTTAATAAAATATCTAGAAACAGGTTTAGAGGTTTCTCTTGCTGAGTACATATTTCCAAGGGTCGGGTGGGTCCCAAGCAGTCTTCTCATTCACTAGATTTTTGGTACTATTTCTCCTTAAAATTTCCAAAGATTCGGTGATGGTGGGTTTGGTTCCGGGCTTTACCTTCTTAATAATCCTCGCATCATCCCAGTATATGGTGAGATCTTTATTGTAGGCTTCTAGTGCTAAAGATGTTGTCAAGTTAGCATGCTTGATGTCACGTTTATGTTCTGTTAACCTCTTATTTAAATTTCTATTGGTAACGCCTATGTAGGCCAGATGGTCCTGCGTATGCTCGTCCTTAAGTGGAATCCTATACACTCCTTTCATAGCCTGTGGTTTTACTGGATCCTTCTCGTTCCGTATGAGGTTAAAAAGGGTAGGCCCCCTGCGTGTCGCTAATTTTCTATTGGTTTTTTTAGCTGCATTTTTTACTACCTGTAACATCTTTAGATTGTACGGTATAGGTGCAAAAGTACCAGGTACATTACGTGGTATTTAGCTAGGTGGGATCTGGATAGGTATATTTAATTTAGATTTTACATTCTTCAGAATACCTTTAAGAAAGGATTTAGAGTATCCATGTTGGAGTCCAACGTTTTCGATGTATGCAAGTTCAGCCAGAAGATCATCTTTATTAGAGCAGTATGTCAGCGCTCTTTTGTAATAGGTGTGGAAGGCCGTTTTCTTGTAGGCTATGGGATCATTGGACCAGTTAGGGATGACGATAGCTTCATAGGAGGGTTTTCTATAAACGGTTGTAGAGATGGTTCGCCCCTGTATCTTTATATTTAAGTCAAGGAAGTGTACCAAAGCGTCACTCTGCTGAGCAAGAGAAACCTCTAAACCTGTTTCTAGATATTTTATTAGCCTTAACTCTTTTATTATGCATATCCTAATTGCCGGTACATTATATACTCTTCTTGTTTATGCTAACCTAGTTATGCAATTCCGTTTTAAAAAATTGTTAAAGTCCATTTATTTTATTTTATTATTTTATTTTTATTTTATTGTTTTTTCCGTTAAAATTGTTACTATGTTACACGGTTTACTTTATAGATATTAATACTTTAGTTTTTGTTACATTGTTATATTTTCCTTTAAAAACTGTTTTTGTAAACGTCATGTTGTTTACGTTTTGTATCTTGTAGCTGTTACCATAGCAACACAGCGGTCTTGTTCCTTTTTTGTATTTAAATTTATTCTTTAGAACGAAATACCTGATGATGGCGATCTAGCCGAAAACGTTTGTGATTTCTTTGTAAATAAAGTTTGTTATATTTTACTCAACTGCGATTAGTGCTGTTTACTTTCATCTGATCTTAATTACTGAGAAAAAGCAGTTTTCAAGTTTTTTTGACTTGTATTATCTCATTATTAATGTTGTCTCATTATTATGTTTATTAAGATAATGTATAATGTCTTTAAGGTAATGTATAATGGGACATTATACATTATCTTAATAAACAAAAAAATACAAAAAATTCATGAACCAGATACAAAAAAATGCATTCCATATATCAGACTATGAACTCAAACTGATGAAACTGCATTGATTAATCACAGAATTTACTGATTACATCATGTACTAGTTCTGAACATATTTATTTAGAGAAACTATAAAATTTGCTAATTTATATTTTAATTTTAGTCAAAACTCTTAATAGTCTCTTTTTCTTTTTTCCAGTAAAACTGAGTCTGTTGCTTTTGTTTTTGTGCATTGCTTTTGGATTTTCACAATACAACATCCAGTAATAATCATCCCATCATATTAATATTCCACCAGCCTAACAATGGAAATGACTGTCTCTGGCAATTATTGCCTAGTTTAGCTAGACTGGAGACAGAAAAACAAACATTCTTTGAAGTAAGCCACCAACAAGTCAACAGTATTTTCAAAAGACTGTAATTGATATCAGTGATAACGATGTTTTTGGTAATTATTGCCCAGTGTGGACATAGCTTTATGTATATCTCTAAACTCTGAAGTAGGTAGTTGGCTTATACATGAATCAGTTTATAAACAAATATATAGGTTATATTACTCTTATTCTTAAATTTAATTGTACTATGGATTCAACTGAATTGGTTCACTTAATGAAGTAGTTCTTTTTAATGAAACCTACGAAATAAACTTGCATATATTTAAAAATATATTTATACTTGATGTATGTATCTATATTTATTTTTATGCTTCTATATTATAATAGTATCTCCCAGTTTATTTAGATTTTGTAATCCATAAACAAAATCATTCCCAATCAATTGAAGCAATCTTTCTTCAATGGGTACAAATGATTGATATTTTTTATTGTTTACTATTAGTTTTATTTGCTTCAAAATGAATATTTGCTACTTAAATTTCACTTTTGTATCATAGTAAAACTATCATTCATGTAGAGCATCATCATTTAATATTACAGCCTAATTATTCACTTACTAACACACTAATTTCATTTTATATTTCTTTCAACAGATTCTTCATTACATTTGTTGCTATTTTTCTCAAAATTAAAGATGATCATATCTTTAATTCACTTATCAAAATTTTCAAATTGTTGAATAAATAAGAAATAAATAATCATTAGCAGCATTTATTATTTCATCCATTGCTGAATATATATGCCTCCTTCTTTTGTTTCCAGATGTACTTATCTTATGCAATCTGCATCCACTGGGAACCAGTTACTTTTCTTATATCATCTCTCCATCATTTGTATTGCCTGCCAGGATATCTTTTCCCTTGCCTTAGTTGCCACTCTGTAATTCTCTTTGTCCATCGGTTATCAGTATATTTTACTATATGGCCTACTCAAAGCCACTTACTGCTACTAACTGCTATCAGTAGGTCTTCTACTTTGGTTTGTTTTCTTATCCATATGTTGGTCTTGTGGTCCCTCCTGGTGAATCCTAACATGCATCTTTGGGTTGTTGCTATTTTCTGTTCCATTTTCTTTGTAAGGATCCATGTCCATATTTGGTAGCCATGCATCATTACTGATAGTATGCACATGTTGAAGAGTTTCCTTTTAAGGCATATCAGTATCCTATTGTCCTTTAAAAAGTTATTGTATTGGCTGCATGCATGCCAATACAATAACTGCATCCCATGTTGAATTTCTCTCATCTGGTCTTCTTGTTTTGTGGTTACTTGTCCTAAGTACTTGTATTCTTCCATTCTTTCAATTGTTTGGCTTTCTGTTGTCATTGGTTGTGGGTTTACTTCTGTGTTGAACATTACTTTTGTCTTCTCATAGTTTATTTGCATTCCTATTTTCTCACTTTCTGTCTTCAAGTCACTTAGCATTTCCTGCAGTTTGAGTGAACAGTACTGTCATCTTTTTTAAACTCAGTAGTTCAGATACTCTCCATTGATTTTAATTCCTTTGTGTTTCCATCCATTTATTTGTTGAAATATTTCTTCTAGCGAGGCTGTGAACAGTTTCAGTGAGATGCTGCTTCCTTGACAAAGTCCTCATTGAATTTTCATTTTCTTACTGTCTTTATGTAATCATATTATGGATGCTTCTTTGTAGATGATATGCAGTAATTCTATGTACTATTGGTCTATTCCCTGATTATTTAATGCCATTTCAATTGCCTTTGTGGATACTGAGTAGAATGCTTTCTCAGAGTCTATGAATGCCATACAGAGTGGTATGTGATATTCTTTGCATATTTCTTTCAGTTGGTTGATATTGTGTATATGATTCATTATCAAATAGCCTTTCTGAAATCCAGCTTATTCTCTTGGTCGGTTTGAATCTAGAGGTTGTTCCAATCTTCTTCTGAATATGATTGTGAATACTTTGTATATTGTTGACAGTAGATTGATAGGTCTGTATTTCTTAAACTGTTTTATCTCCCTTCTTTGTATTAGCACGACTGCATTTTTCCAGCTATTTGATATCTGTCCTATTTGTATGCAGTCAGAGAATATCCTGGCAAATTGCTTGTAGACTGTACTCCTCCTTCCTTTAGAAGTTTGATATTGATGTTATGTTCTTCTGGGGCTTTTCCACACTTCATCTTCTTAACTACTTTCTTGACTTCTTGCAGTAGTATTATTGGGATATCTTCTATATTTGCTGGTCTTGGTCTTGCTTGCTCATTTGATCTCTTGGTCTGTATAGTTCCTCATAGAAGGTTGCTGCCATTTCTACTATACCATCTCGATCAACAGTAAGTTCTCTGTTATCATCTTTGATTGCATTTAGTTGGTGCTTGCCAGTCATTATGTCTCTCCTTGCTGATTGGATTTTATTGCTGTTCTCAATGGCTGTTTGAATCCTTTCTACATTGAATCTTTGGATATCTTCTCTGATTCTCTTTCATACTACTTTGCACATTTGTCTATATTCTATCTGGTTGGTAGTGGCTTTGATCTTCATCTTCCTTCTCTTTTCTGATTGAAAAGAGAAGGAAGATCCTGTATTTTAGTGGCTATTTTTTTGATGGGATTTCTTAGTTGAGTTCTTGTAGTTTCCTCTGCACTGTCTCTGATGATTGTCACTATCCCATTGTATGTCTTCTATAAGCCGCTTTCTCTTCTGCCAGGACTTGAAATCTATTCTGCAGCTTTAGGCTATGTTCTTCCTTCTTGATCTTAAGCTGTTCTGGGTTGACCTTTTGTCCTCTGTGTTGTATTAGCCATCTTCTTTCATGTTGAATATCCAGTTTGACTTTGGCACAGACTAATCAGTGGTTTCTAATGGTGTTCAACCTGTTGAATATGGAAATATCTTTGATTGTACAGTTGCTGTTGGCCTGGATGAAGTTAATTTCATTTTTGGTCTATCCATTGGGATCCATGTCCATTTTTGTTGTCCTTGCTGAAAAATATAATCATTATCATCATTTTGGTGTGGGTTGCAAATTTTACTAATCTTGTGCCTCTTTCATTTTGTATATCCATGCCATATTTTCCCATACTTTCTTCATCCTGTTTTCTTCTTCCAATGTTTGCATTGAAGTTGCCCATGATCATGAAGTATGCCAGATTGGTGTTCATTTCCTCAGTTATTTCTTCATATAGGGCTTCTATTTTTTCATCATCACTGCTGCTTATTAGTGGACATTTACTGCAGCATAAAGAAGATACTGGAAAACAATTACCAATTTGTCGGTGAAGTCCATATCTTCACCAATAGCAGTTTGGCTATTTACATGGTGCACCATCCCAATCACTGCTCATTTCTGGTCAACTTAATAAAGGATTTGATTGAACAAATTCAGAAAACAAAAGTCATCACCTTGAATTGGGTTAAAGGACATAGCGGAAACTGTTGGAACAACTTGGCTGACAAATTAGCCCGAAGAGCTATAGACTGAAATCTTCCTGTGGTCTACTCAAGACTACCACCAAACTACTTGAAACCTAAAGTGTGGAATTTCATCCTACAACAATGGCAACAGGAATGGGAGAATGATAGTACTGGCCGGCTAACTTTTAGGTTCCTGTCTTCTATAGCTTGACATTATAAAAACAAACACTTCAGCATTAACTATTACCTTACCCAATTGATTACGGGGCATGGGAACCTTTCAACTTACTTACACTGATTTGGTTTTAAAGATACCAATCTCTGTGACTGTGGACAGTCGACTCCCCAAGACTCTTCTCACATTATTTTCAATTGCCCTAAGTTTGCCTCTTTGAGGACTTCCTTGGAAAGGACAGCTATTTTGGCAGGTAACTGGCCCTGCCAGCTAAACCAGTTGATTGACAGGAAAGAAGTCTATGTTGATTTAAATACTTTTTTATCCCGGTTTGGCGCGTTCCAGGATAGTTTTCCCCAGCAAACCGAGAATCTTTAGTTCTGGTATTGCCTCCTTCCGGTGATACTATTACCTCTGTTTTCCTTCCTGATGGTACCACTTATTGCCGTGCATCTCTTAAGGACCCTCTTTGCATGGGTCTTGGTGATGGTACATTTTTTACCATGAGCTCCTTCAATAGAACAGGACCTCTTCAGCCTGAAGAACATCTTCTTTGGTTTGCAACACTTCAAGGGATTTCCTTTGACGGTGGTCTTGCAATCTGAGTGATTTTTGGACCACTTTGGGTGACTTTATCTCTGCAGTGACTTCAACCCCTTCTGTTCTGAACCTCACCTGTAGCTTCCTGCTTTCAGACAACTGATCACTGTTGTTGGTTCCTCTGGCTTCTTCTCCTCTTCCGAAGAAGGACTTGATGGACGATCAGTTGGATCAACTGGACCATAGACGACTCATCTGACAGCAATGTGTGTAATCCTCAGACTTCTTCTTCTCGAAGATGGACCTGATGGAGGAACCTTGACGAATGACCAGCTAGATTAACTGGACCTCTTGACAACCTATCCTTCACTGATCAACATGTGGAATCCTTGAACTTCTTCTTCTCTCGAAGATGAACCCAATGGAAGAACAGCTGGACTGACTGGTTCATTGAGTGGATTTAACCCCTTATCAAACTCTCAGTTTTGTACCTTGGACTTCTGTACATCTATATATTTACTTGTTTTGTACATATGTATTTTTATTGTTTCTTTTGTTTTCTGACCAGGGCCAGATTTGTCAGTTGTTTTTAATTATTTCTTCCCGGTGCAGGCGTTCAGGGGCCTGCAGTGTTGGTTGTTATCCTCCTTTCTCCCCACTAGTGTCCAGTCGCACTCCCTTCGATTGGTTCTTTTTTCCTTTTCTATCCCTCTTCCCCCCTCTCCTCTCTTCTTTTCTTTTCTTCCGACTTTTTTCTGAATTTGTTCAATTAAGTCCTTTATTAAGTTGACCAGAAATGAGCAGTGATCTTCTCTTCCTAGGGTAATACCTATGAGTATGCCCTCTCCCCCCAAAAATTTAACTGTATAATTTTCAGTTGGTATCTTTTGGAAATCCTTATTATGACTTGTCCTACTCAGTCTGAGTTGGTGCTGAAACTGATGATAATGTATACAGTGTCCTTGTGGATAAGCAGTGGCACCGAGATGGCAGGGAAGAGGGGACAAATTCCCCGAGCCGCTTTCTAACAATAAGAATTTATTATATATATGAGCCCAAATCCTGGTTTGTACCAGGACCTAGGATTTCTCTCGGCACCACTGTGGATAAGGAATCCTATTCCTCCATTATATTGGTCTCATTCCCTTGGTGATAGAAGAGATGTCTACTTTTTCTTTTTACTTCACTGATCTTTTCTGCTTCAATCTCCAGTTCCTGTAGGAGGAGATAAATATAATTGTTCAAAATTCAAGTTGTTGAATAGATAGAAGCATTCATGTACATTTTCTGTCATTTTCTTCAATTATCAAGTTAATGAAATGAAATGCAATTGATAATTTCATTAGTAGAATCATATTGATGTTGTCTATTCACTAATGATATGAATTTTGAGGAAATAATGTTATTTATAAGAGATAATGACTATAGCATTGCTTTTAAGTTAATAATTTCTTTATTGTCTTTCTACAGGGTGAACCAAAATGAACGCAACAGCAGCAAAAAAGTTAAAGTTAAAAATCGTATTTAATAATGGATTGTTGAATAATTTAAAAATTTTAAATAATGAATTTGATTTAAAAATATTCAATACCTTTTAAAAAAAATCTTGTTGCAAGTTTTAAATTTTCTTCAAATACATAATTCAAAATTTTATTACCAATATTTCTGTTTTGTATTAAAGCATATTTTATTAATTATTAAATTACAAAAATGCTTATTTTATTGGATTTAAAATTTTTTATTTTTTATGCAAAAGCGACTTTATAAATATATTCAGAATTCATATTTTAATACTCATTTTTATTTTAATTTAATCATATGTGTATATAAAGTTTGAATAAATATTTCAAATAATATATCAGCTGTTTAATAACAAATAATATATCAGCCGTTTAATAACATGAATTCTGCATACAGGATTGATAAATATAAATGATTTAAATGCTAATTTAATATTTGCATTTATATATATATTTTTTTTTCATAAATTCTTCAGTTATAATGAAAAGTGTGAAATTTTTAATTTTCCAGAATTTATATTGCGAAGTTTATAAGCGTCCTTAAACTTTTTGTATGTCAGGACTTTCACTATAAGGATTGATTTATTGATTGATTTTAAGTACTTCTCCCCAATCTATTCTTTATTCTCCGTTTTTAATCAGGATTGAGAAAACAGTTCGCTTACATCAGTTTTAAGGCTGTTTATATTTTGTATCTTCAGGAAAAAATAACAAAATTTACATTACCTAATTTCAAAATCACATGATCTAGAAATATTTCTGTTTTTAAGATTTTTGTGTGTTCACTTTAATGATATACAAACAATTCCAAAATGTATATTACAGCTATTGATTCTGTTCTAGAAATATTGACTTATATGTCTTCATGGATCTGATATGTTTAGTTTATTTTCATTCTGTGTCAAAACTAAATACAAATAATTTATAAAGAAACGTGTTAATGTTTATTTCTGTAATTACTTGGTTGATATATGCCTAAATTTCATTCAATAAATAAAACGTTACTCTATTAAATCTGGTGTTAGTGAATAATATTTATAGAGACTTCAAGGTCAGATTTATCAAAGGAGTATTGTCGTTTAATAATTACTCTTCCTTTCAAGTACATGTAAATTTTTCCATATCTTTCGAAGTTTTCTCTGCTATTTTACTGATTTTTACAATTGAATAATAAGCTTTAGTTATCAAAAATAAAAGTTGCCTGATTCTATAATTTCTCATATAATTAATAGTATGAAAATATATATTTCGAGTTTTTTTTTTTATCGTTATTTTAATCCGAATTTTTATATAATGTTTTTATCAAGAGAGGTAAAATTTAATCATACAAATAAAGAAAATTCAATTTTTCGTGCATCTTATTTTATTTTAATAATTTGGATCTTTTATAGGCTTTGTTTTTCAACATTTAATTAATTTATACAAATTTTTTTTTTTTTTTTATTTAAATAGAGTTAAATTTCTCATATAATTATAATTAATAGTATGAAAATATATATTTCGAGGTTTTTTTTTATTGTTATTTTAATCCGAATTTTTATATAATGTTTTTATCAAGAGAGGTAAAATTTAATCATCGCGACCAACGTCGGACCCAAAAAAAATTTTGGATGCTATACAAAAATAGAATTTGGGAAAATTCTATTTTTGGATTTGATCTTCATTCAATGCAGTAATTCAAATATATATATATATAAATTTATATTTGAATTATTAAAGCGATCTATCAATTTATTTTCTTTTTTTTTTTGTGTTAAAATGAAAATATAATTAAATAAAGTGGCCAGACGTCACGGATTATCCGGGGCAGTCACGGTTTTTGAGTCTCTGTCCCGGCTTGAAAAAAATGTCCGGGAGTGTCCCGTTTTTTATTTATAAGTAAATAGTTCATATTAAAAAAAAACATTAACTAGATTTAATTTAAAAAAATTATCTTCTGAAGAATTTTCCTTCCCAACTTTTGTTATACATAGAATATGATAACCCTAATATAAGGGTGCGTTTTAAATTTAACAGTCTCCAAAACTGATGTTGGCTACATCTAAAATGACGTCATAACAACTCATCAGTGGATACTAAAGCGTCTGTTTTTTTTAAATTCAACCCTTGCACATCAAGATGGCTGACTATTTGGATGTTATTTTGTCTTCTGCTGCTAGTCAGTTTTTTAATATCGACGTAGGAATTTTTTTTTTTCAAATGCAAAAAAAAAAAAATCTGCTGTGGAACTATTGACAGACAGAGCATAAACTGATTCTTCAATCTTTAGATTTTATTAGATTTATTTCATGGAAGCAGCCATCTTTAAAATGACATCAAAGTCTGTGTCCACCAGTGTCAACCGAACAAATACTATGGTTGATGTGGTGAGTTCACTGGTGAATTTAAAAACTCACTCTAACCTAGTGGTGGGCAAACTTTTCTGACCGCGGGCCACACGGACTTCTGTAAGATCTCTAGCGGGCCGCATGTAAAAAAAAAAAATGTTTTTACTTTCATACATGAGGTATTCATAGTAGAGGAAAACACTGCGATCATGCAGAAAACCAACGTTCCGTTTTCAACAAATATTCGCGGCCGCTCTCTACCTCTACCATTAGCTCAAAATCCGTTGCCCCAATAAGTTATATATTCAAAAACATCGGAAAATTGATTGGAGCGCACTCCAGATTTTTTTAAAGATGATATTTTAGCGTACAAAATCTAAATTTAATTAAATAATTATGTTCCTTGTTTATGTAATTTAAGGTAACCAAACGTACTTCTTTAGGGAGTTTTGTACTCCTTTGCACTCCTAAAAACATAAAAACTATAACGATTATTATACATTAACTTAAAATTATTGATTGAATGTGCACTATGTTGCCCCGGCACTAATGCAGTTGTAGAGAGAGTATTTTCACTTGGTAATGATTACTGGAGCAGTGAAAAATTGCAACTATCTGTAAAGATGCTAGCTGCAGTTTTAATGGTTAAATTCAACATGGGGGATGCAAGTTGTTCTGACGTGTGCGCGCTATTGGAAGA
>AYEL01078971.1:0-20137 GCA_000484575.1 Olivierus martensii
TTTTTTAAATACGTATCATAACAGGCAGCTTTTCTTTCGTTGAAAGAAGTAAAATAATAATTACATGTTATTCGACATTTTTATATAAAAGATATTTGACAAACTATGAAAATAAGTTAATATTAGAAAATGAAATAAGTAAAAACGCGTTCGCTACTTGATAATGTTCGAAGTAGCGACTTCATCTAATTTGAATAAAGCGATGGGTCATCGTGTTGATCACGTGATGACATGAAACGCGTCGCGCGACTGAAATAACATGGCGGCGGCTGTCGATGCATCTTACTCTGGTTTATCATCATTGGTTTATATTCCGTTTATAACTATTTTTTTATTTTTCGATTTTCTGCACTTTTTCTTGTTTAGAGTATTCATTCCGTGTAAACAATAACGTTCGATATTTTTTCTGAATTGATATAAATTACGATTTAACTTATAACTTTTTCGCTGCTGTTGCATTCATTTTGGTTCACCCTGTATAAATATTGTTATCCTATAAAGATGACTTTTTTTGTCTCTGCAGATATAGAACAACATTGTACTCTTAGAGAAATTATTATTATTCTATTCTGCCTTAGAACAAACTTTTGATTTTGTATTGTTATAAAGTCTTGATAGTTTCACTAGTTATACTATTACCGGGTACATATTTCAAATAAATATATTTCTGTCCATGAACAAACTGCCAATATTCCATTCAGTGAAATATGAAATGTGTCTAGTGGAAAATGCTATTAGATTTACATGTCCTATATTATTTTAAGTTAGTTATAGGTAGTGGTGAGCTTTAGGAGGCCTGTGCGAGTCCTTTGTTAAATTTATCTCTAATTTGTAAGCCTGTTCTTTTTGTTTGCTTGTTTATTTATACCAAGAAAAACACGATCTTGTATGTCATAATCATAATTTGACTTATGTTAGTCTTTCTTTTCCTGTATTTATGTATTTGAATGTATATCTCAAATAGTGGTGATCTGGTGATAATGCCCTCTGAAGAAGAGTAGGTGGGTAGTGACTTATTATGCAAAAGAGTCTTTGAAACTGGAAAAGATGAGAATTAGGATCTCATTTAGTTTTGTTTAAGTTTAGTCAAACATGTTGTAGATAGTCTAAAATTTAAAAAGAAGAGACCTTTAAAAAAATTTAATCTTAAACCTTATGTAAAAGTTTTTTTAAAAATCATCGTCAGCTTTAGAAGCTGAGCTGAGCTCTCTAATCATCTCCTAGAAGATCAACTGACATGGAAAAAGAAGAAAATAATGTGTGGCAGCTTCTGGCATAAATTGTACCTCATAATTAAATTTACTCATTATTTTATGAAATTTCTGTGATATTTTGTGATTTTTTTTATTTTTTTAAATTTTAAATATTTTTTTTTTAATATTTTCTTGTGCATGCACAATTATTTGTATTTTCTGTTTTTGTAAAAAGTAAAACATTTAATTAGAAATATACAATACAAACTTCAAGGGAATTATAATCAAATAAATCCAAACAACTTGCCAAATTTAACCCTTGAGATACACAACAGAATTTTAAACCGAAATAAATTTAGATAAACTATAGAAATTACTAAGCCAACGAGTGGCGCCATCTATTAATTATAAATTAAACAGGAATTTTGACTAATTTACCTGAAGAAGAAAAAATCTGCCTCAGCCCGGGATCGAACCGGGGACCTTTGGGCTAACGTCCCAACGTCATACCGCTAGACCACCGAGGCCAACAAGCAGATTGATTCTTCAGGCAGTTATATTAATTTGGAACCGACATCGGACTTCACCGATAGATCTATTCCTGACCCCGATGTCGGTTCCAAATTAATATAACTGCCTGAAGAATCAATCTGCTTGTTGGCCTCGGTGGTCTAGCGGTATGACGTTGGGACGTTAGCCCAAAGGTCCCCGGTTCGATCCCGGGCTGAGGCAGATTTTTTCTTCTTCAGGTAAATTAGTCAAAATTTGTGTTTAATTTATAATTAATAGATGGCGCCACTCGTTGGCTTAGTAATTTCTATAGTTTATCTAAATTTATTTCGGTTTAAAATTCTGTTGTGTATCTCAAGGTTAAATTTGGCAAATTGTTTGGATTTATTTGATTTAATTAGAATTTGATATTTTGTTTTTATAAGATGAAGTTTGAGCCTTTGTTAAAATTTTCATAGCTCACCACTGGTTATAGGTGCAAATTACTTTCAAAAAATGTAAAATTATCATGATAAATGCAGATAAACTAAAATATGTTTTAATTACTAAAATATTTTCAGCTGCATACACAGCTCTCTTCAGCAACAAAAACCAATACAAGATTAAAAACTTAAAACTTTAGGTAAATGAACACGTAGATAATGATGATAAAACTTCACCAAGATTGCACAAAACAAAAACAAAAGTAAAATACAAAGCTCTTTAGCAGTCAAAAACTTTATTCAGAAATGTTTTCAATGCCCTTGGTCCCCTGGTCTTATGTAACATTGTTAGTTTTGTAGGAGTAGCTGAGGAAGGCACCATGTGCATTGAAAATGTTTCTGAATAAAGTTTTTGACTGCTAAAGGGCTTTGTATTTTACATTTGTTAGATGATAATATTCAAACATTTTTAAAATATTCTTTTACATAACAAAAATGGACTATATCATATAAAACTTACAATAATTATCAGTTCTCAAAATAATTTTGAAAATCCAGTAGCCAAAAAAAATTCTAATCGCCAACCCCTCTCCTTCCCCCAAAAAACAAAAAACACTTGCATAAATTTACCAGCAAATACGTTTTTCACAACACAGTTGGGGAAGTACCACGTGTTATGCAAGTTGTGCATTTCACAATGACCACGTAAAGAGTATCACGTCAGATATACATTCAAACATTAATTTCAGGCAGCAAAATAAATACCCGTCATTTCAATAAACAGCTATTAGATCATTCACTAAAATATTTCGGAAGTTCACAAAATTCTCCACAACCACACGTAATCAGCACAAAACAACGTGAACGGCAAACAATCTTCTTTTTTCTTCTTCCTTTATCTTTCCAAAAATTCTTGAAATCAATTAAAGCACAAACATAGGAGATTAAAAATGAAATTATTTATAAAATGTTTTCGGCTATTCGATAACTTTCCAAAAATTACCTGTATTAATAAGTGATAATCAAAATGCACCTTGCAAATCTCGCTGGGGTATGACAGTATTAAAAATCCCAGCAGAATTTCAACCTCCCTTTTATCTTAACCTCTAAAGGTTCCTGAGTTCATTGGTGAAGGTCCTAATGAGGGGCAAAAGCCCTGTTCTCAAGTTATGGGGCTCCAAAGTTGGGGTTCAAAACCACATTTCTTTATGATTTTCTGCAAAACTTTTATAGATAATTGGTTTTTTAAACGATTTTAGACATATCTTATCATTCTGAATCAAATGCAATCAATTTAAATAAGCTACGACTTATCTTTATGAAGTTACGTAATTTTTTTGCTTACAATGGTATATCCGTTCCGAAGCTTGGCGCTTACGATGGTATATCCGTTCCGAAGCTTGGCAGAATTCTCAAATATTTAAATTTTTTATTGTTTTGTATGAAACATCCTATTAATTATATTACATTCGTATTCATTTTTCAACATTGAATAATAATAAATCAAATATAGAATTTTGAAGATTACTTTTCCTACACTGAATAATATTTTGAAGATCATCTTTATCGGTCAGTTGAAAGGGTGAAATATGAACAGTATATACATCTATTGTTAAACTTCAAGTAAAATGTATATAAAATGCCAAATCGTTAAAAGCATTATCCAAGTGGATTTTACTTTTCCTAATAAGATATTCTGGATTTAAACTATTTCAGCTTTATTTTAATCAAAATAACTGAATGCAGTATCCACAAGTAAAAGCAGGTTCTTTCAAACAAATATCAAATCCACACAACATGTGTTTATTTTTCACATTTTGTTGGTTCATAGGCTTTACATCATGAATTGTCTTAATTAATGTATTGTCTAGTTAACATCTGCATAGAATAGCCCAAAGTTTTCTGATATGTTCAAGTTTTAATCAACAATATCAATGGTTTTAATAAGAAAGTCTGCAAGGTCTTTGCCAAGTCTCCTGATGACATTAGAACTGGTTGAGCTATATGATTGGTCAATCATCAAATGAGACAATATTTATTTTCACCAATTTTTCACCCATCAGCTATTACCATTTACCTAAAACGAATTGTTTAGCCCACAGATTAGGTATATATACCTAATCTGTGGGTTTAGCACTCTCAAAGTGGCTCCCTCTTTCGTGAACTAGAGGCACTACAGAATTTTTCTTGTCAGAGTCGGACTATACAGAAAAAATCATGAAAATAAATTGTGAGGAGTGTTAATCAAGCATTTTCAAGGTTATCTCATAACACTCACCAGCTGCAATTTTTTAGTCGCCAATGGCGAGCTGGCGACCGTTATTTCGAGCCTTTATAATTATTATCATAATATATTTAAAGGAATTACTTCAGATCTAAACATATATTAATATTATTATATTAATGTTTGAATATTATCATCTGTATGTTCATTTATGTAAAGTTTTAAGTTTTTAACCTTGTATTGGTTTTTGCTGCTAAAGTGAACTGTGTATGCAACTGAAAACATTTGTGATTAAAAAATCTTTTAGTTTGTTAAATACTGCTATCTATTTATTATTTAATTTTTGGAATTTTTAAGGACAGTATTCTGAACATTTCTTTTATAAAATTATCATTTAAGAAAATCAATAGTCAGAAATAATTTTTTCAAAATAAATTTCAAAATGAGATTTCAAAAAATATTAGATCATTTTAAAAATCTAAAAGTATATACTATTTACTCAAAAGAAAAGAAAAAGAAATTATATAGTATATATCATTATGTACTTTCCATTATAGTATTGGCCAAATACAATGAAAGTTTCATTGTCAATTATAATTAAAATTAGACCAAGGATTAGGGAAATTTTGGATACTATAATGGAATTAATTAATTATTGTATTAAGATTAATTTTTTAGTATTTATTCAAGATTTTTATTGTTGGATTTTGTAATAATCAAGAAAGATTTAAGATTGTCCCATATCACATTGATCAATAATTTTCAGGAAGATTAAAATCTTATACTTTTACAAAAAACATTCTACAAATTTGTAGCTATTAGTGACATTGTTTTAAAGAATTTTTCACTGTGGTTTTAAAAATTTTTCTAATTTATCTAATTTAAAATGGTCCTGTCTTGATTGAACAATTTGGGATGAACCAAAAATTTTTCACAAAGAATATTGAATGGGATATCATTGTTTTAAAGATTTTTCTTATGCTGATTTCAAAATATTATTATTATCCAATTTAAAATCCAGAATATTGATTTTTGCATCTATTTTACATTTTTTAAACTGGTAGCTAGTAATTAAATTAATGTCCAATAGTTAAAAAATGTGAAACAGTATATATTCCAGAACTTATTATGGGTTGCCCAATGTCTGGATTGGATAAATAATTGAAGGATAAGAGATTGGGCTTAGGCCATTCTATAAAATCTGAAGAATGCATTATTGATATCAGATTCTCTTTTAATAGATGGAAGGCAAATATATGCCTTCCATCTATTAAAAGAGAAATTATAAAAATATATATATGCCTTTATATATTTTTATTTTTATTTATTCTATAAAGAGAACGCATTGATTATTCTTTCAGTAACTTCACAGGTTTTTTAAGTTTTTTAAGTAATGCCATGTGACATCATTTTAAACTTATTATAATGCTAATTTCAAAAAAGTTTTTATTTTTTAAACTTTGATTATTTTCTTAGCTTTAAAATACAAAAATATAAAGTGGATTTCATTTGGAAGCATGTGCAAAAAATATTTATGTAATGTTGGCACTTTTGCTAATCATTAATAAGAAAACATATAAATATAAATATAAAAACCAAAATTGAAGGAAAAACAGCAGAAATTTACATTATTTATTTCAGAAAAATAGATTTTGAATTGGTGATTTATGTATATTATGCAATGATTTTGTTGTATAGTGAGCAAAGAAATATTTTTCTTTAAAATTATGATGATAAATTTAATTATCAAAAATGATAAATATGATAATTTTTAATATTTTCTTTGATATAATTATTTTTATCTGCTGTATAAAAGATAAGTCTGTTTATGTCTATGTTGTGACAACCATAATTCCTCAGAAAACAGTGCTAGTACCCCAAAAATTGGCAACAAGTTCAGCTTGGCTATAAGTATCTAGAACCAAATATAATCAGAACTATAGTTAGGGAAATTTTGAAGTTATAGCATAATTGTGGGAATTATGTGTCATCTGAATGGCCATGTTTTTAATGTTATAATCAAAATCTGATACAAGAATCTTTTAAATCATGGAACTCTAACATGAGAATTTTTTTATATATGAGTAAGTAGTGCTAGAATCTAGGACAGTGATTGGAAATGACTGAAAGGAAGACAAAAATTTATAAATAAAAATAAGAAATTTATTTAGTTGATCAATTATTAAGCATTTATATTTCTAAAAATAAAAAAAGGGAGAGATCCAATCTATGATCAACATAAGTGGTTCATTGTAGCCACTTATGTTGATCAAACACAAATTTAATTATTGTTCAAAATGATAAATATTTTGAGATTTTCTTCTATCATTTGACTGATAATTTGTTATACAAGTCTTAAATAAAATACTATATTATAAAAATATCCAAAATATTATAATAGCATTAATAATAAAAATAATATAAAATTATCCATATATAATAATGATGATATGATAAAATGATATAATTACAAAATAAATAAATATAAAAGAAAAATAAGAAATCCTATGTGACAAATCAGCACAATGACAGGGATGACATCAGCACACATAGTCAGTCCTTACAAAAAGTTCAGAGGTGTGAGATCCAGAATTAATCTTAAATATTCCAAGCAGAAAGCAAGTTCTTTATGATTTAGCCAGCTAGCCAATCCAAAATAATAATTGTCTATTAGAGCTTAATAAGTGTTTTATTTTTTCTTCAAATAATAATGCACATAATATCATTTTTTACATCAATTAATGCTTTTGTTTTTATGCTTTGATTACTCAAGTCAAAGTTATGTATATTTAAAACATTAAAATGTAAAAGTGAATTCATGTTCATTTAGATATAATTAGGGAATAGTTTCTTGTAAAAATTATGGAATAATTATGTAGAAAAAAGTTCTGGTCAGTACTATGCATATATGCTAGTTAAAAATAAATTTAGATAATTTAAAATACTAAACCTTAATTTCTTGAGAGAGTATTGCAAACTGATTAAGGCAAGGGGATTTTGATGCTTCTAATATAGCAGATATATGTTGAACTGAAGATTTTTGTAACTGTTCACTAATACTTGTAAGATCACCATATCTTTGCTTCCAAAACTGTATTTCTTCTAATGGCCCTGTTGTTTCTATTTGACTTGTTGTACCTTGAGATACTAAAACATCATTGATTTGACGAACCCAAATCAAAACAACACCTAAATTAAAAAATACTTCTTTTAATTAAAATTATTCATTTTTATAATATAGCGATTAAAAATAATTCCAAATAACTATATTCTAAATATATATAATAATGCACACAAAAAACAAAGCTTAAAGTATTTATCCTGTTTAGAGCTTTGTTTTTTGTGTGCATTTTTGTGAGTAACAGGATGGCTTTAAAGTTCTTATATATAATAATGTTTAATAATCATGAAAAAGTAATATTCACAAAAGTTTTAACAATTTCTAAACTCTCAAAATATTCTATTTTCAAATAATACTGATGTTTATAAGTTAAGTTATAATCCATTATCTCATAACAGAATATAAAGAATTGATATTCATTTATATAAATAAATATGAATGTATTTAAAAATAATAATTAAATAAAAATTTTAGAAATCAGAAACAAACATGAAAATTATAAGAGTATATATAAGTAATTAATTATTGACATATGTAATATAGTATTTCATAAGAAAAACTCATAAAACAGCAATTAATTAAAAGTATGAGAAAATTCATTATTATTAGAAATATTTTTGGTCAGATAATCATACTCTTTGGATGCTCTGAACAGATCCTAGAGTTGAGAGAAGAATCAATATTTATTTTTGTTTTGCTTAAATGTGAAATATACTTAAACCTTAATTTCCACCATTTGGGCAGAATGCAATGAGACTTGAAATAGCCAATTATGGTATTGAATAGCCAATATTGGTTTATGCCATATTATGATTTTGTTTTTAGTCTACTTTCTGAAGGAAATGGAGTCCTTATAAGAAAGGATTAATAACTGTCTCTCTGTGTGAACCCACTAGTAACTTTTGAATTATTTAGCATATTTCCATGAAATTCAATAGTGATATTCCACCATTAATGGTCACCTTGATGTTGCATAACTTAATTCTGCAGGATCATTTAATCCTACAAGATTTTATTTAGTTTTTATCAAAATTTTATTTTATATTTTTGACAATAGATAGTACTAAATGTTAACAATGTATTATATAGCTTATCTATCCTCAATATCTACCACAATGACATCACAGGCATATTGATGTGATATCATTATAATGTAATAATGGATGACATCACAAATACTGGTAATTGTGACATCACAATAACATAATAATGAGTAGCATCGAAATGACATCATGGTGACATCACATCTCATCTATACTGGTTAAATCACTGTTAAAATTGGCAATGGATTCCAAATGCTATAAATGGAAAATAAAGGATACATTCAGAAAGTAGGCAATTTTTGTTCTTCTTGAAATGCTTGTAATATTTCATTGAAATGAACAATTTGTTTTCTTAATAAGTGAAACCAAATTTTATATAATAATATTTGTGTTTGCTTTATTCTGACACAATATTTTCACTTTTTAATGATTTTTCTTCCACATCTATAAATAACTTTAAAACTATTTCAATATCAAGAAATTAAATAATATTAGTAGTGTTCAACTTGCAATTCCATCAACTTATGATCACTAATATTTATGACAGTGATGTAATCAATAAATTCTGTGATTGGTCATGCAATTTGAGTGCATATAAGTCCATACACAATTATCAAAACTAAAAAGCCAGACACAAAATTATCTTTTCTGTGTTTGGTTCCTCTAGTTTTGTGTTTGTTAACTTTATTATGATAATGTATAGTATCCTAATTCAGATTGATAGGGGGTAATCCACACATTTTGGACATTTCCAAATTCCAACCAATCTGACTTTTGATTTCATGTTTAAACTGAACTCTGTCATAAGTTGAGGATTACCTGTATTGACTGCATAGTACAACATTGAATTTAAAATAACAATTTTTGTAACTATACCTTCCAATCTTTGTACAAGTTCTTTATCTTTAGTTGCATTTTCAATGGATAAATCTTGTCCTTCTTCTGGTATATATAGTACTTTCTTTTCAATTAATTGATAACTATAATCTGTTAAATTAGCAAGAAATTTGTGTAGTTGAAATGTAAAATCATCTTTTACACCTGAATAAGCTGTTAAAGATTGAAATAAAGTTGATCTGAATAAATACAGTTTTAAATTAAGTAATTTTAAAATGAATATTCCTAAATTAATTAAATATTCATTAATTTAAAAATTTTAATTAATGAATATTTTTGTAGATACAGAAAGCCTAGAATTTTAGTTTCAGATAATGGACCTCAATCTATTTCTCATATAATGGCAGAAATATATACTCAACTTGGAATTAAACACACATTTATCAAATCTTATCACCTATAGTCAAATATTATGAAGAGAATCAATCAAACTCTCAGATCTTTGGTATCTACATATAAATGAAAGAACCATAAAGAATGGATATTCACTTGTAGGAGTTGATCCTAAGTCAGAAGGTTAAGTGTCCAAGACACAATGCAACATTCACAGACAGAATTACATATTGGATGCAAGATTATACTGTCTTGAGATCTGTTAACCCAGTACTTAAACCACCAATGTTGATAGAAAAAAAATTAGATAGATTTTAATGCATTCTAAACACAGCTCAGCAAAATATTACAATCTAGGGTTTAGTTATTAATCCAAATATTCCTAATCTAGCTAAATTTTCTAGTTAGGTTCAATTATGATTTCTTAGTTATTAATATTTGTATTTATTTGAGCAGTCTTAGTGACTAATACTAGACAACAACATCCTTATGATCATTAATGTAGAATCAATTCTTTTCAGGTATGTTTTTTTAGTATTATTAAAACTCTTTTAATATCTTCTGGCTTTAAACAATTCAATACTAAATTGCTAACAAAGTGGGCTGGATTTTACAAAGTTTATAAAACTAATTTCTTCCTTAAACTATGAACTGAATCTGTAAATGGAGCAATTCATAGATTAAGCAAAATCATCACATTGCCAATTTGAAAAATATCATCTATATCAGACAATCAAACCTGTTGAAGAACATTATCTTGAGACACTAATAATACAAGACCAGTAGATAGTAACAATGATATATAAACTGTATCCAGAGTGCCAGTAACTAGAAAGTCCAATGTGCTTTCCAGATGGTGTCAACAGATGCAGAGGATAAATTATTGACAGCTTGAATGATTCAAAGTCACTAATTTATACAAGAATTATAAATACTGAGCAATCACTATTGACTAGAAATAAGAAATCCTAAAAGATGAACAAGCAAGCATCTATGAATAAAGGAAACGGAAAAATGATGGGAAACCTACAAATACTAATGAATCTTACTTATTCTTTCTGGTATCTCCAATGCTATTAATGAAATGAAAACAACAATAGAGAACAAGAGCCAATTGTTAACAAATTTCAGAAAGTAGAAAAAATGTAGAGGTCCAAACAGCACAAGCAAGAAAAGATATTGAGAGAACTTCAGATGTTCTTTTGATGATAAACACACATGGAATACATACAGTGCTGAATCTAGTTAGTGCGAGGCCTGACTGGAATATTTTTCGCAGGGCCCCTCAAAATATGGCTTATATGTATAAATAAACATTTATAAATAAAGACCCATTTTTGTTGGCTGGATTGGCTATGTGGAAACCCTTTGGCTTTCAACTCTGGAGGACCCGGGTTTGAATCTAGAGTCCCACCCCTTGAAAATATTTATCATGATCATGGAGTCAGGCTCTCCCATCGATCCCAATCATCCACAATCTGGCTGATCCCTCCACAGGGATGGACAGCATGTGGAAAGACTTCTTTTGCCCCATCAATTATTATTCCTGTAGAAAGAAAACTGGCATCATCTGATGACAAAAAACAAAAGAAGGGTTAATTATTTGGGATAAATTTCAATTGATGTGAAAATTTGAACATTTCATCAGAAATAGCAACTCCATGGCCTAATTAGCATATATTAGGTTTCAATATAACATATTGATTAGAACCCACTCCAGAGAGATGTGATTAGGATTAATTAATTTATAACTACCCTGTACAAACCTGTACTCAAAATATTGAAAAGGGGCTCAATGTAAAAAATGTAATTGAATGTGTGAACATTTTCATTAATTGTAATCTTCCATAACTTCCTTTATTATATCGTACTATTTATACATTTTGCGAATATTGAAAAATGATATATATATTTAAAAATTTTTTTTCTTGATACATTATTTAATTACATAAACTTTGACAAACACTGGGCCCCCTCAAGTGGAGGGCCTAATTGAGTGCAATTCATGAAATTGGCTTAAATCCGGCACTGAAATACATATATATATATATATACCGGGTGTTTTTCTTGAAACCGAAAACACTGATTTTTGGCATGGAGCCAATTCTGATGCATTTATCACGTCAGGAGTCGCTCGCTACGAAAATTTATTTTATATTTTTAATTCTAACGGCCATGCGTTTGAACGTATTGGCCGTTTTCAACGGATTCAAATCGGTGAAGGTTTTCAGCGGTTACGCCCGTGCGAAGAGTCGGACGACCCTAAGACCGGGAGATGGTCACAAGCGGCCGACGGATCAGCGGTTAAGAGGATAAGTTCCGTCGATTACCGGTGCACTCAATGATATTTATTCTTTAAGTTCTTTTAGTTTCTTAACTGTAATTAAAGTTGTTTTATAATTTTTTGGTGTATCTTTATTTACAGACTACTGTACACTGAAATGTGACTTTATTGCACGTGACATAATCATACAACTTTACAGCAGATGTTCGAAGTGCCGTCCCGTTTCTGCTGAACAATACCATAGCCTATTTCGAAATTCTGTCATAGAATTGGCAATTTGTTGAGGAGTGATTTCGGCACTGGCAGCAATTATTGCCTCACACAGTTCGATCTCGTTTTCGTGTTGCTTCTCGAGGATGAGTCGCTTAAGGTGGCCCCAGTAAAAGAAATCGAGAGGATTCAAATCCGGTGATCGTGCAGGATACGGAATATTTGGACTATTTGTTCCGATCCAGCGCTGGGGAAACTCTTCGTTCAGATACAGGACAACACGGCCACCGTTATGTGCTGGTGCTCCGTCTTGAAGAAACCACATATCTTCCTATTGTGGCATAAAAGAACAATATGAATTATTACTTGTGCATCATTTTAATGAAATTACTGTAACAACAAAACCCTAAAAATAATAGAAACACTGGTGGAACAATTTCATATAACATACCTGATTTCCCAATTGTCGAATTGCAGGTAAAATGCGATCACGTAGTAAAGACGATAGATGTCTTATGTGAGTCGGTCTGAGATAAAATATGGCCCAATTACTTGGTCGCCCACCAGTCCTGCCCAAACATTTACAGCTTTTTGATATTGAGTGCGTATAGCTGACATCTGGTGTTGATTATCCGCTGCCCAATACCGAACATTTTGGCGATTTGGAGCGTGATCGATGTAGAATGTACACTCATCTGAAACAATCAGTTTATAGAGCAGATTACCATCATTGTACAACAAGTCCAACATCTTCCCACAAAATAACATTCTTCTATCATCATCACCTGGAAGAAGTTCTTGATTGTATTGATTTTTGTACGGGAAGAAGTTTTCTTCTCTTAATGTTTTCCAAACGGATGATTTGTTGACGTGCAATTTATGCGCGATTGAGGCGCAAGAAATTCTGGGTTTTTCAATTACTGACATGCAAATCGCAAGTTTTACTTCCTTTGGTAAAGCTCGACTTGGGTGATGAACGGGTATCAAACCTGGATTGGCATTCCCATCTTTTTGGAATTTCTCATCAACAGATTTAATTGTAGAGACGGATGGAATAGGTCTTCCAGGGTACAGCACCGCAAAATGATCTCTCATGCGCCTATAGGATAAGCCTGAATTACGTGCCCGAACCATCCATACTCGTTCAGTAACGTTGTAAATAATATTCGGCATTTTAAAAAATGTTCGAATTGCGGCACGTCTGCGTTTCTACGCTGTCGCTATAGCAACAACAGAATTTCTGTTTCTCGCACATCTTTTGATGTAAATTTTCAGTGATTTATTTTCAAATGTGTAATTACACCAGAATTAAAATCCAATCATCTTGTGTGTTAAATCGTTTTTTGTTTCTTGGATGCAATAATAAAATAAATATCGTTAGAATTAAAAATATAAAATAAATTTTCGTAGCGAACGATTCCTGACATGATAGATGCATCAGAATTGGCTCGATGTCAAAAATCAGAGCGTTCGGTTTCAAGAAAAACACCCGGTATATATACAGTATATATATATAATTTTGCATCTTTCCAGAAAATGTCTGTTCACATATATGTCCAAATCCCAGAATAAAAAAAATATTGTTTGGCTAATGGAATTTAGTGGATATAAGCTGCCATAATGGATGTATTTAGGCATGAAACTAATATAAACAAATAGATTGCACTGCTATCTATAAAATGGCATTATACATAACAAATTTATACTTACTGTTTATAGAGTTGCTAAAATGTATGGAAATGGTTAAATATTTTGAAAATGGTTTATCAGAATTCTTTGAAATTTGGCATCAGGTTAGGAATGTTTACATCTTGCTATCTGTATGTTTTCATCTTTACATCATCATTTGTTTTTGAAATCCAAGACAAATTTTACATTTTTAAAGAACATTAGGGATCAATTTGATCATGTTTGAAATGAAAATTTCATTCTGAACTCAGTGATATAGCACATGTCTATCTTATCTTTTAGGATAACTTCAAAAAAACCCATGCTGACTTTACAGCAACATCACTGCATGGTGATGTTTCATTCACTACAATTACTGCTAATGCTTCTCATGGCCGTATCATCAGCTGGCAATGAGATGCTATTCTACAAAAAATATTGCAAAAACATTAATAAGATACTCAAATCTTAGTTTTGGAAAATGATGATAAAGACAAACAGTAGTTAGCATTAAACATACTGTATTATTGAAAAATCAAAACAATTCAAAGATTACAATAAATGCTCCAAGTACTGTCTGTTTACTTCCTTGCAATAATGAACACATTAAACAAAGTTCTGCAACAAATCAAAGTATTTGGTGAAATACTGGCAATTTTATTCCTTATTCATTCCTGCAATTTCTCTATATGCATTGTTCTGTTAGTATAGCATTAGTAACAATCATAGTGAATGAACCATCGCCATGAAGAAGCGACATCATGGTAAAATCAACATGGGACATTCTTTGAGATTTTCCTAAAAGATAAGATTAGCATTTGCTATAATCACTAAATTCAAGAAGAAATGCTGGTTTCAAACATGGTAAAATTGACCCCTAGTGCCCTTTAAAAAAAGTGAAGTTTGTCTTGGTCTTGAAAACAAATGATGATATAAAATTGAAAAAATACAGATAGCAAGGCATAAACACTCCTAACTTGATTCCAAATTTCAAAGAATTCTATTCCATTTTCAAAATATTTAGCTGTTTCCATATATTGAGTCATATTTTATAAACTGGTACATAATTGAGCAGCAATAATTTTGTTTTCACAAAAACAAAAAACTTATTTTATTCAAGTTTAACATTTTTGGTACTTCTGTATCCTCTTCAGTAATCAAGAACTATTAATTAACGTTTTATAAAGAACATTTAACTATTCTAGAACCAACATTTCAAATTATAAATTATTGGAATACAATAGTAAACGTAAAACAATAAAAATAAAACATTTTATAAATTTTAAACTAAAAATAATTTGTGGATCGCTTATTACATGGTATCATAGATTGTTGCGCATTATTATGGATTATTAAAAGGCAATAGATTGTCAATGTTTCTATTGTTAGCAATTCTTAAAGTTTATTTAGTGCTTTAAAGTTCAAATATTTCCTTTTACTGCTAGGTGCCATGCTTTTGACACATTTTCTGCCAATTGTTCATTAATAATGTTGCCCTGCTTCTTTCGTCTCATTATCTCGATTGTTTCATACGCGAGACTTTCCAATTTTATATTGCATGTTTTTATAACTTTAGCTTCCTCCCATTTTATTTTTATATCCTCTTCATAGGCTAATCTCATTAGTGTTGTTGTCAATTTACCATTCTTGACATCATTTTTATGATCTGCTAGTCTATCATTTAAATTACTTCTGGTCACTCCTATATAGAATTGTTCAACATTATTATGGTTGTTTACTAGCGGGATCTGGTAGACTCCACTCTTTTGACCTTGAATTATATTTATCTTAGTCATTTCTTAATCTCCCAAATATTGTCAGTCCTCTTTTATATGCCATCTTTTTGTTTAGCTCTTTAATAACTTTTTTAATTGTTTTCATATCGGCCATTATCACTGATAGAACCACATATTCTGCTTTTGCTTGTTCATTACTCATGTCTATTTCATTATTATTATTACCATTATTTGTTCCCACATATATGTTCCTTACTTTTCTATAAATGCCTTTCATGAAATTGACTGAATACCTATGCTTTTTTCGGTAGCCTATAATTCTTTCTTTCTCTCACCTTATTCTATGCAGTGTGTAAAAATATAATTCTGAAGAAGGTGCAGAATGCTGCACATTTATAAATGTAGAAGTCATTTGACTGTAAGAAAATGAAGACAAGTTTATATGTCAGTTTTTTAAACACAGATGTTATTCATTTCCCTTTGTTTATTATTATTTGCACATCTAAGAAATATATGGATGTGCTATTTTGTGTTCTAATTTTAATCTCAAACCTAGGTTGTGATTTGTGAAGGAGTCTGAGTTTCTCAGTCTTTGGCTGATTCTGCCATATGATGAAAACATCATCTATATATCTAGTGTAAAACACTATTTCTGCTTTTAACTCATTTTTTTCCTCTCTTCTATAAAGTATGTCTTAAAACTATCTATGCGGGTATGCTGGCCACCGGACTACTTGTTGATACTCCTCATCTGTCTGTAGAATCTACCTTCAAATTGAAAATAAGATTCATAACATATAATATTGGCTAGGTTCCTAAGGCTTTTTGATATATTTTTTGAATTGGGGATTTTTTTTCTAATAGAAATCTATAAAATAGTAGGCATATTGGAGGCAAGTTTAGAGATGGGTATAAGCTCTGAAAATCCATTGTTGTCATTACTGTCTTGTTTCTGTTTTTTTATTTTGCAATTTCTTTTTACAAATTCTTCAGATGAATGAACAGTGCTGTCATAACCTTTCATATTTTTCATGCATCATTCGGCTCTGGATTTCTCTATGTTGTATAGAGGTGATCATCTCTTTTCTACAATTGGGTGTATTTCATTTGGTTTCTTATGTGTTTTTAAGGATTCAAATGATCTGGGACATGCTTCTAGCTTCAAAGATTTTTCTGCAAGTCCTCGTCTTTCCTTATCTTCTCAATCTTTCCTAAAAGATTTTTCATAGGATCATGTGTTAGCTCCTTAGCTTCAGATTGTTGTAAATATTCGTTTAAGAATTTTTTATATATTTCTATTTTAAGTAGACCATTTTCTTGGTTTTATCTTTTCTTGTTATTGTCAAGGCTTCTCTTTCTAGCCATTTTTCAGTATCCTTTAGATTAAAATGTTCTCTCTTTGCTAATAGATTCTCATTTCTATTCTTATGATTCTTTCTTTGGTTCTCCTCTAACATCCTCCATCTGTATCTTTTTTGTGCTTTCATCTAACAGTTTTATTAAAGCTTCTATGTGAAGTAGAAGGTCTTGTAGTTTTTTATATGTTTATAGGTGTAAGACAGTCCTTTTTTGGAACAGTTATATATTAGTTTCAAATTTTTAATTATATGATGATTTAAAATTATAGTATTATATATAATAAGATAGTTTTATAGTGATCAGTGATAATATTATAATCATCACATAATATTATTATTGGTGAATAATGTTACAAGAGTTAGTAGGTTTTTTTTGCATATTTTACGCCCCCTTTCCAATCACGGAGATTACTAAGGGGGCGGGCCAGTTCCAATCACGGGCTGCACCCACACCCATGGAGGAGGGCTGGATGGTGAAGGATGGGGATCACTGGGCCGGGCCCAGTACCCCGAAAAAATCTGGGACCAAACATATTAGCACATGAGAGCATTTCAATGCTGTCTAATATTGTCAAAACTTCTAGAAAAAATGTTGTTCTTTTCTTTCCTAACTGTTTTTTGAAGATCAATCTTAATTTATTGATATGCCTCCATCTCAGGTTATTGGCTAGAGTTTCCCTCTGTATCTTTTCGTTCTCTACTATATTGAGGTCTTCTTGTGCCTGCTTTTGTTCCAATAAGTTTTTCTATTTCTTTCATGCTTTTATTTTTTATTTCTAATCATGATAATTTTTTAATTTATTATTATTTTTATTTTTTTACATTTACTATTGTATTCCATAATTTATAATTTGAAATGTTGGTTTTAGAATTGTTAAATGTTCTTTATAAAATACATCAAGAGTTCCTCTAACATCCTCCATCTGTATCTTTCTTTTATGCTTTCGTCTAAGCAATGCCTAGAAGAACATATACAATAGTACCAAACTTGCCTCCAGTATGCATTCTATTTTATAGATTTCTACTAGAAAAAATCCCCAATTTGGTACAGAAGTACCGAAAACGTTATACTTGGATAAAATATGATTGTTTATTTTTGTGAAAACAAATTATTGCTGCTCAATTATGTTAGCTAGTTTATAAAATATGATTCAGTAAAAGTTTACAAGCAGAAGTGAAGGTCTCAAAGTAGTTTCCATATAATCTACCTCTTTATTACACTGCTTCATAATTTCCAAACAAAAATACAATAAAACTAATAAAATTTCAGCTCACTTGGGCAGGGAAAGAACAACCCGTAAACATAAAAAAACAACGGATTCACTATAGTGCACTTTCGGCTCAACCGAACCCTCCTCAGTAGTTCGACTTAACCGCTCACTGACCGTTAGAGATTTAAATTGCCTCCCTAAAAACAATAAAGCCGCACCTTCCCTAGTGGGCAAAGTCAACAGTTTGCCTTTTCTCAACCATTATGTAACACTTTTAACAGGTTTTGCTCAACAGCAATCTATCAATACCGTAACTAGTCACAAACAAACAGATCACCAAAACTATTTAAAACTCTCACAGTTTCTCACATCAAACGCAAAAACACATTAACTGTGCACCAAGTCATAGCAAAAAATTAATCCACGATTCATCGTAAATTCATTACATATAGCCGTAGCAAAAGACACAATAATACAAAAACATTTTTTCGAACTGGTTGCTCCACAAATTTTAACGCCAAAAACAATTTCCGGCGTAGAAATTAGATACTGTTTCCAATTTAAAGCAGTATTCCCATGCCAGGCTTAACTTAAACGGCTCATTGTAGTTAATAACTTTCTCTCCTGCGGCTTTCTTAGTGAATATCACTATGGCTTCCGCTATCATCAGCTTTTTTGGTCTCCTACAACCCTCACCACTCTTGCTTCATCCCACCTGGGCATAGCGTCATATGCTATCAGCCTCTGCACTAGGGCTGTAGTACCATTTCCTCTCTCTCTGTCCGCCCTATGATGCTATCAGCCTCTGCACTAGGGCTGTAGTACCATTTCCTCTCTCTCTGTCCGCCCTATGTTCGTGAATCCGCTTGCTTATCAATTGCGCTGTCGAGCCAATATAATCCTCTCTTTATCCAGTATCTTATTGTCTATCTTAATCTCATAAACACCAGGCATCCAGAACGGGGTTTCTTCTGTCTTTATCATTTCTGGTAATGTTAAAAACGATATTTCTCCTCGAAAAAACCAACTTTCTTCCTGTAGCCTCCTCTATCATCTTTTTATACCTCCTAAACAGTGGATTAGTCTCCACCGTACATGGCTTCTGAAACCCTTCTTCATCACCCTCCTTATACTGTTGCTCTCTATCTTTTCTTCCTCTCTTACTATTAATTTCTTCCCATAATCTTGTTATATGCTTTTGGCTGTAACCGTGCACTAAAGCTTGTTTAGTAATCCAGTCGAGCTCAGTTTTTGTACTCTCCCAAGTGCTACAGTGTGTAAATATCCTATTAATAAGAGCCCTAAAAGAGGCCATCTTAACAGGCCACGGCTCACTCGAATTTTTATGAATAAAAAGGGAAATGTATGTGCTTTTTCTGTACACCATCGTCTGGTATTCCCCTCTAACAATTTTAATTTTAAGATCAAGGTAACTAATTTCAGCTTCATCCTCTTTCACTTTCTTTAGTTTTAGGCCTAGGCTTTGGTCTTCAAATAGGCTCTCAATTTCCAAGTTCTTTTCATTCCTCTCTCTAATTATTATTATGTCATCTATATACCTTCTGTAGAGCTTAACAGTTGGGATAAGCTTGTGGAACACTTCCGACTCCTTCTTTCGGACTACTAGCTCTGCTAGTATTCCTGCAAGCGGGCTACCTATTGGGACCCCAACAGCCTGCTTATAGAAAGACCCTCTAAACTGGAAATAAGCTTCATGCACTAGCAAGTGGCAAAGGCTTCTTATCCAAACTGGATTAGTTTCTTCCTGCGGTAAACTCTCAAGCAGCAACCTGTATAACATCAGACATGCCAGCTCTAGTTTAATAGACAGGAAAAGAGCTTCATAGTCATAGACCTCCATAGTTTCTTCCGGGAGCGAGCCTTTCTCAAATAAAACATCAATAAACTGTCTAGGTGATGTCAGGGA
>AYEL01078975.1:0-65460 GCA_000484575.1 Olivierus martensii
ATTAATTTTTCAAAAAATAGTTAAAATATAATAATAATAATATTTTCAAACAAAGGGGATGGGTTGTCACAGCTCTCCCCTTAGTCAACATAATGTAACTAGCCATAGCCTGAGGTTATGTAGTTCACCTTGGATGGATGCTGTTTGACAATAATTATGCACCCCTAGTCTACAAATTACTTGTTTCGACTGCAGATAACACAAAAATTACTTTACTGTTTAAATTTTTGTGTTATTTTTAAAATATAACTAATCTAAATAAGACTAGGGATAACACAAAAATTACTTTATTGTTTAAATTTTTGTGTTATTTTTAAAATATAACTAATGTAAACAAACAATCAGCTGATTTGGAAAACCGTTAGATATTTCCTGCCATAATCTAGGATGCCGACTTCCGCGTCGATCGTCAACTGTGGTGTAGGTTGCTTTGTTTCTCTGATAAGTTAAAATTTATAAATTTTTAAATAAAACTAATTTATCGAATTTTATGCATGGATAAACAGCAAAATCATATTATTTACAAGGGGCCAAACTTTTCCAAATTATAATTTATTGGACCAAGATATCTGTAGAAAAGAAGTAAGAATAAACTAAGAAGGAAATGTAGAACATGATAGAGTAAGTCGGACAAATTTGGACAAACTGTTCTTGAATTTTTGGGGTTGCAAAGATCACAAATGTGTTAACTGGTTCGGATTGGTTCAAATTAAAGGATTAATTTAAAATTTATTAAAATATCAATGTAAAAATCAAATTTTTGAGAAATACGATAGAAATATGAAGAATATGATAGAATTTGAGATTTTAACCATTTTTTCTCGATTTAATCCAAAAATAATGAAATTATTGGGCTTTAAATTTTTTCTAGGCTGCCGAGTTATAGGAGCTCTATACGAAGCGCGCGTGTCTAAGGAGCCGAGTCAGAGGAGCGCTAAACGTTAAGAACAAAATTGGTTATTAATCATTGTGCTCGTGTTTTGGCTACACCATTATATAATTCCCTTTAAGATGCCATTAATGGCTTCATATCATTTTGATATTTTACAGTACATTTCTTATTAGGATCATATTTGACAAAATGATTTGAAAATTATAACTTATAATTTATTGACTTTTCAGCAAAATTAATAAATTTATACAGGCACAAATTTTATTTTAATTTTTATTAAATTTTTTATACTATTAAACATCAAAAAGTACTTTTCACTTTAAACACCAAACTCAAAATGAGACAAAACAAATTCATTATTGAAGTTATACATATAATTATGGGAATTCCCCAGAAATTTCTTTTCTATTTGGAATCAAAAACAACAACATGGAGGTGAATAATGTGAAGCAAGTGTCGCATTCAATATAATATGAAAAAATTTTTTTCTTAGAATTTGGGTTGATCGTGTTAAATCAAAACCAATTGTGTAAAAAGAGAATGAAATTTTTTTCTAATTCGTGCAAAAACAGAATTGGGTGTAATTCATTTGTATGAAAACTCATTTACTTATTTATTAATAATAATGAAAAATAAAAATTCTTTAACATTTATATAACAAAATAATTTCTTTATTTTTACAATTTGTATGATTTTAAAAACTATATTTTCGTTTCTTTAAATAAATAAATTGAGTATTATTATTTTTTAATTTTTTATCATAAACTATTGATTTTATTAGTCTTTACTTAATCTTATCATCGAATTTCATTGGTGAAAACTGAATCACTGATTTTAATATTGTCTATGGAAAATTGATTATTGATTTACAAATTCTTACTTTACAAGCACTTTACATGTCCGAATTAACTCTTAAAATCTGGAACTACCTGTATATTATTATTATAAACTTAATGAACACAAAATTACAGGAACCAGAAATAAAAAGGATCATTTGGTTCATCAGATCATTGCACATAGATTCATATTTATATGATTTATATTGATCAATCATAGAATTTGTCAGTTACATCAATGTTATAAGTCATTTTTGATTAATAAAATATTGATGTATTCCAGGGGGCTAAATTTTTATAGTTAAGCGTCAATTATTTCATTTTTTAGTTAAGATAAGCATACCAACTTATACCATTTTCAGCCTTTTTAAAATGTAATAATATGGATATATTTAACAATTAGATTTGTATAGATATAGATATAAATATATACATGAAATATCTGTAAGGGAACATTACCACATGGTCTTAAGCCCAATCAAAGTTTAACTTAAGCATATTACAGCTAAATAAAATAATATATGTTCAACAGAAAATTAGAGAAAGATTTAAAAAATTTAAAAACCTTTTTAATATGAAATCTGAAATTCAATAGTTTAACGAAATAATATATAGCACAGTACTCAATATCCACCATTAATTTAGTAACTGAGCAGTTTTATGGGGGTCACGTGACCATTATGATCGAATGAGACTGCTCAGTTACCAAAAACACGATAATAGTAATCCAATGATATCAGCCAGTTAACATGTCACGTGGCAACTGTAATCTAATAAGGTTGCTCAAATAGTGTTAATCTTTTATATTGGATTTTATATCAAATAATTTATGCCAGTTATAATATATAAAATCAGTTTCTAATAATTAATACCTCCCTTTAAACCTTCCTGCAGAAATCCCCTAACAAACAAAAGTTGTTTCATAAAAATTCATTTAGCTGTTCTTGCATTATAAGTTAACATGCTCAAGCAGGCATTTCAGAATTAATATAAGTAAATTATATAAGAAATTTTAATTTTTTCTCTGGGATTCAGTGCACCACTTCTAATAATTCAATGCGCCACTTTTGGCGCAAGTGCCACAGGTTGGCCACCCTTGATGTATTCGATTCAAATTAATATCCGTTGAGCAATATTATAAACTGGCTTGAAAATACATCTTTGTTTAAATGCAAATTAAATGATGATATAAACAAAACTAGTTCTTAATTGTGTGCAAAGTAACAAAAAATTACATAAATTGAAAAAAAAAAAAAAACACAAGCACTTTCCATCTCAGCACATAGACTCCTTTATCAAGGTGAAGGAACTTCATCTACTTGATAATGATCTTTGAGTTGTAATAATGCTTGTTAATAATTTTACCAGCAATATTATTTTGTTTTCAAAAGATTTTAATGGAAAGTAGAAACTACTGTAATCAAATGTAAATACCCAATTATATTCTATTTGACACTATTGTTCTAAATCTAGCATACATATGTTCTTCTGATTGCATTTGATTTAAATATAACACATGTATTCCAAAACTCCTATTAAGTTGGCCAGTGATAAGTAGGACTTTCAAACACAATAAGTTAATAATAATCAGGAAAAAAGCTCAGGTCTTGATTTTTTCCAAGCTTTCCCTTAATATCAGCTTTCAGTCCAAGTTTTTGAAAACTCCCAACTCCAATTCTTGCCTTCATTGGTTGTTTGGGATTTACTTATGAAATTTATGGCAAGTTTATTTATCTCAATTATTATTATAATCTAAAATGTATATGAACTACAGATAAAATTATTATACTTATTTTTAATCTTTTCTTTATAAATGCATATGTAGAAAGTAATTTTTCATTTAGGTTTTGTATTTGCTTGCATTTAAAACTAACTTAAAATTTATAATTAACTTAAATTTAAAACTAAACTTAGCATTTTATAAAATGCTAAGTTAGTTTTAAATTTTCTACAATCAAAAATAAGAAAATCTTGGAAATTGTATATATTGTAAAAACATTGAAATACAAAGATAAAATAATAAAACTGCTTTACTTCTATACACTAAGTTTAAAATAACAGCACATTAAGCAGTGGAAAAACATTGTTGTTTATTGTAGAACAAGAACAAAAACGTTTTCTGTTTAAAATATTTCAAAAACATTGAAATATTTCAATTACTTTTAAATTTAAAAATTTTTAACATTTTCAGAGACTTTTCTGAGTAATAAAAAATTTCTTACTGTAAAATCTAAATAAAAGGACCAACAAGCACATTCAGTAAGATAAATTGTTTAGCTGAAGCAGATTATGTGAATAGCTGAAAACATTTTTTGATTAAATAGTTTATTGTTAGTCTTTTTATTCATTTCCTGAAAATGTCTTCAAAAAATTTTATATATACAAATTTTAATTTTTCTAAGAGTGTTTTTTAAAATTTGGTGTATGAGATTTAATAATAATAATTTTAAAACAATTATTTGTATTAGGGTATATTTACAATAGATAATTTATTTTTGCTTTTATTATTAAATTTCATGTATCAAAATATAAAAATTGTTTACCATAAATAATAATAAATTTCATAATTTAAAATATTTTTTCAGATCCATTTTCTATTCTGGTTAATGGTGAAAGCATCAGTATTAATCTTAAAACGACTACAAGATCAATTAATAGAAAATTTATAGGATATTACATTAAGGAAGGTAAACTGATATATGTATCTTGTTATTTTTAGGTCAGTTAAATTATTTTTTTGAAGTGCATAAATGATTTATTCCAAAACATTTTACATAAATTGAATTTTTAAGAAATCCATTTAAGCATATATACTTAAATACACTTATACATACATACATACATACATACATACATACAGTTGAATCTCTGTAGTCTGACACTTCGCCAGTCCGATACTCTGTGAACCACTGCATCACCCTCATGAAATTTTCATGTCACAACTTGTTGGTGTGTGAGAGAGAAACTGACATAAACAAATCGTTAGTCGCAATTTCGTTCTTGTGTAGGTGTTATAGTCGAACTAATTTTTAAGCTCAGTACACTGTTTACTGTAAAATAGTGTATTTTTACTGTATCAGTATTTGTTATTTATCTTTACATAATGTCAAAAATTGAAAAAAGTGAAAACGAAAACACAAGATATTGACTGTGTTTGAAAAGGCAGAAATAATTAAGAAACTTGGGAGAAAAGTTTAATGATTTGGCTTTGTTTTATGGTATTGGATGAGATACCATTTATGACATAAAAAAAAAAAAAAACAGGATAAAATTGAAGGTTTGTGAAAGATTTGACAGCAAGAGCAGTGACAGGAAAGTTTTAAATAATCCAATCTTATAATTGTGCTTACAATATTCCAAACTCAGCTATTTTCACAGTATGTTGCTAGAAATACTTTTTCTGTTTTATTAAAACTTTACAATTGGCCATGGTGTAAAGCAGTCACTTACCACTTTGAAAGATCTGGGTTCAAGTCCAGATGAATTTTACTGGCTTAGATGATCCAATCTTCCATTGTCTACTATTGTTATTTAAATTACTATCATTGTGAGTCATTTTTTACTTAGTTTTTTCAACCGATAATGGAGTTATCAAAACATAACCCTATTGTAAGTAGAGAAGCACTTATAATTAATTTTCAATAGTAGTAATTATCTGTCATAATAACTTTCATAATATTATGCAAATTGTGCATGTTCATTGTATTATGATAGTGTTGTTATGATCAAAACCATCATATAGTATATGGTGGTTTCAATTTTATCATCATAATTGAATAATAATTTATATGGATAATTTCAACTTATATTATACATTGCTAAGAATGTAAATCTTACATAAATTAGAGAACACATGTATTTATTCATGAATATGGTTGAAGTATAAGTAATTACCTCAAACTGATGACAAGGTTCAGTTTTAAATCTGTTGCCATAAATCAAAATTGACCAAAATTTATGGATTTTTTTTCATTGTTAATGTTTACTATGACACTATATATTATCTTAATAAGTATAAAGAACACAAAAGTAGAAAAACCAAATACAAAAAAAGATGCATTACATATATCAGACTATTGGGTCAGGGATTTAAATCCATGGAATTGCATTAACCAATCACAAAATTTACTAATTACGTCACTGTTGTAAGTACAAGAGATCATAAGTTAAGAGATACCTGTAATTTTTGCATTGTTTAATATATATATTTCAGATTTATAATATTTAATAAATAATTCATAATAATTAATCAACAAGAATTAATTGATACCTAACTTTATAACGATAATTTTTAAGATAGAATTAATTATTTTCATATCACAAACTATTGTTGCCATCAATTAATTTAATAATTGATCTATGATTTTGATTGCTTATTTTTGTGAAAATTCATTAAAGCTATATATTAAACAAATGAAATTAAAATTTTCAGAATGTAAATACAGCATTATGAAAGATTCTGGATTCATGTCTACACCTTTGTTTAAAGGAAAAGAAATTAATTGTACCTTCATTTTGCATTCTCCTGAAACAAGTTTTTCAAAACGAAGTATTACATTTCGCAATCCATTATCCAATCAAGAAGTAGTTGTAGAAGGTTCTGGATCACAGGATCTCAAATATACAGGTAACCAAATTAATTTCACATATCATTAGGATTAAATAATAATTTAAAAAATACAAGTATTTTTTAATTAAGCACTTTTGAAATACATTGGAGTTGATAAGAATTAAGAACTTCTGTTCAAACAAATACAGTAGATTCCGCTTAATTGGGACTTGTTGGGACTAAGCCATTTTTCCCAATTAAATGAAGTAATCATAAATTCTAAAATAAAATATGTAAATTGTTGGTAAATAATAGGTAAAAAAACAATAATTAGGTACCTAGTTTAATGATTTATTAAAATAGATATCTAATTATTAGTTTTTTACCAATCTCCTCTGACTTTTTCTTCAACACTGGGCTGCTGATATTCACGCCTCGCCCATTAACTATAATGCTTTTTCCATTTCTTCATGATCTAATGCTTCTTCCACTTCTGGATTTTTTCCATCACGCTTTCTTTTGAATGTTCCTGGAATTTCTTTCTGTAATGCCCATTTCTTGGCGACTTCCCCCGATCCACTATAATCTTATAAATTCATCTGTTTAAAATAGAAATTTCTCAAACTTCGAGGTTTCCCTTAACAATTATGGAACTGCAGTATTTAATAGTCCCTATAATAGTTATGACATTTATATAGGCTATGACATTGAAGATGATTTTGATAACATACTATATATAATAGCCTACATTCAGAAAATAGGGGATAAATTCTTTTTAAAACTGCTAGTTTCTTATTTAAATCCTTGTTCTTAATTGGGACAGATTATATGAGCAGGTTGCTGAATTTGATCTGTTCGAGGAATAGTTAGTGGTCAGTATTGGCTTGAAAATATTTTACACCCAAGGCAAGATCGAAAATTCTTCTTTCTTCAATCCTTTAAATTAAGAACACTAAAGAAAAAAATTATTTAAAAAACTAAAAAGTAACATAAATTTTGTAATGTTCTTTATTTAATGTTAGTTTTTTATTCGAAGTAATAAAAAATTTCTTATTATTTTTATTATCTTATTCTATTTATTTGTCTTATAATTTTTATTATTTATTTTTTAATATGTCTTATAATTTTATGTAAATTTCATACGATATTCATGACAAGACCACATAAATCTGACTACAGATAGCTAATTAAAATTCAAATAAACAAATCAGCGATTGAATGCCTTAATAATAAATTCATTTAAAATTTCAATTCAAAATTTAAAAAATATTATTTTCATATTAATAAAAAGTTAATACAAAACATACACCTATATACAATATAAGATTGTTAGATGAAGTTTTAGAAAACTAGCTATTTCTCATCTTATAAGTACGGCATTAGTAGGTCAGTTATAAATCAATCACCTACTAGCTAAACCCTTAATTTAACCGAATCGGTCGAGGAAATGGAAAATAGGGGTCATGTATTGAACTTGATTCCTTCTAAAATATTTTTAAATGTGGCAATATTAGTTTGTTGAATCATTTCACATTCATTAAGGAACTAGGAAATATGAAAACAGCATTTCTAAAACGGGAAAATTGTGCAAGAATACCACCAGGAGAATCCTGGTTATTTATTAATTTTTAATTATTAATTGCAACTAAAACTCAGGTCGGATTTATGCATATTGTGGTTACCAAGCTTTAAGTTCTAAGAAGCCTCATGAAATGCATTTATTATTTTTTTGTGAAGCATGAAGCGCCTTGTAATGTAAGGCTTTAAGTTGAAGTTCGTCTAGCTTATGAATGCCTGGTGCAATTATTTTGAAGGCAAAGCACATTTCCTTCTGAGAAGCAAAACTGAGCTGTGACTCGTGAAAATCTTTTTAATGAATTTAGACTAACAGGGAACATGTTTTTCATAGAAGATAAAAAAGAGAAAGACTTTCTCAGTAAACTTTTAACTTTTTTAAAACTGTAAATATTATCTGAATTTTGATTTCATATTATAAAAATTTAGCTAAAGTACAATAAAATCGTGTATAAATGGCGTGAAATACAGTAAGATCGTTTTATATATTTTTTTATAAAGTAAAAAAACTTCATAAAATAGGATATAGAGGCAAATTAAGGTCGAATATGTTTATATTGGCCATTATTTATATAGTTATCGCAGTATTTTTATTGTTATAAGAGTTGATGTCACGACATAACATATAAATGTAGTGACAATACAGTACTTATTCTGCTAAAAAAATGAATTATTGCATATAAGTTTAATATTAATTGAATTGAATTATTGTATGCCGTTCTAATTATTGATATTAAAATTTTTCATAGTATATTATACTTTTTATTATTTGTAATTTTTATAAATATAATGTTTTTTAAAAATTTAAATACATAAATATGCATTACCTAATTTCGCCATCTAAGATGAATATACAGTATATATTTTAATAACCTTGAATGCAAAGTATTTAATCAGAGATACTTATAATTACTAATTTCCTCAAGAGAAGATTTTTCCTCAATAATTTTTGCTAGAAAAACAAATTCAGCTGGAAATTTTCCGGTAAAGTAACTTAATATTTTAATAGGAAAATTGAGTTTATGGTAAACAGCTTATTAAAAAAAAAAAAACAATTTATTTATAAATCTGTAAAAATCAAAAAAAGTGAAATTTTTCTTCTAGTGAAAAAAAATCCTTAAATTCTGTATAAAAATTATCATCATTAAATTTCTTTTTTAAAATATATATATTATATTTTGCCAGTAATTATTGAAGGCAAATCTGTATATAGTTTCATAGTTCCGTCGCAAAACATCAGAGATGTTTATTTGGAAAACTAACAAGTAAGAAGTTTACAGTTTTTAGACTTACTAAACTCTAATTATAAATGATAGAAATTTTTTTTTTAAATTAACAGCAGATTGCAGTCCAAAATTTTTAAAATTTTATTACAAAAAAAACAATGCTTCAATGATTGACTGATTGATCTACTTAATAATTGCAATTACAACGAATCAAATATTATTAATACTGTGCAGTATTTGATTTACTACGATCTGAGCTGTTTGATACCAAAATCAGAATAAATAAATTTTGTATTAGCTAATAAAGCGCCTATCGGTGAGATTTCAACAGAAGGAAAGTACTGTTGTGGATTTATAGTACAGGTACTGTGAAAATAATAAAACATACTTTGGGGATAAATAAAAATAAACACATATACTCTTAAAATAAAACAAATTATTCGAGTATATTTAAAAATAAATAAAAATATTTATTTATTTTTAAATATACAATTTTATAATTCGTCGAACATCTACAATTCATATTATGTAGCATACCTTTCTTACAAATTATACTTTTATTGACTCCAGTCTTTAAAAATATAATATTGAACATATTAATTTAATATTCGTAATAATATAATATTTATAATTCATAGAATATCCATCATTTAATACTTTGTATTGTTAACTATAAGAAGTTTTGTGCTGAAAAATTTTTCTTCTTTTGATATTACAAGCCATTATCTACATAATTAACGAAGCATGTCTATTAATTATATGATTATGAGGCAAAAAATTTTGGTGGCATTCGAGATCAACAATTAACTAGACTGCTTCCGGATAGAAATCAATCTAATTACATAAAATTTAAGGAGTAAAAATAGAAAAACTATCTTACAAGTTAGTAGGGATAATCGAATATGAAAACTAAGTCGTTAATAAATTAAATTGCGACTCCATTTTGCCTCTTATTTTGTCTTTGCTAGTTTTCCTTTTTAATTAATGGATTAATTTCACAGTCAGATAATAATTAGTTATTTGCTTTCATTTATATGTTTTAAACTAAACTGTTTTCTTCTTATTTTAATCCTTTAAAATAATAATTTCAGGATGTCTAGTTAATAGTTGATTTCAAGTGCCACCAAAGTTTTTTTTTATCTCATAATCGCATAATTAGTAGATATTAACTTCGTTAATTATGTAAATAATGGCTTGTTATATCAAAAAGAAGTAAAATTTTTTAACACAAAACTTACAGTTCCTATCGTACAAGTATCCTACATCGATCGTTTAATACTTTGCACTGCTATTTCTAGTTAGCAGTGCAAAGTATTAAACGATCGATGTAGGATACTTGTACGATAGGAACTGTAAACGATTGCTAAGTAAGATGTTGCTATCAGATTGTAATTGCATTATCTGTTTAGAAATAATAGAATCTATATGAAGTTCATATAAAATAATCTTTAAGGAGAGAGATAAAAAGAACAGCCGTTAGTAACAGGAAGAGTGATATACGAGGTATGTGCCTCAAAACGATAAACACTTGACCGACAGGTACTGTACATAAAAGTTTATTCAATGGACAGAAAAGAAAATAAAATAGTTATTATTCAACATATTTCCTCAAAACCAAAATGGGAAAATCTGATACAAAATAGTAATGTATTCTTTAATGCAAGTTCAAAAATATTTACTATATATAAACTCATTTCGTACACGAAATTTGAGTAGCTAAGGCGGAATAATCTCTTAATGAAGATGTTATCGGTAGATATCTTGGTTCGATTGGTATTTTTTTAGTTTTTTTTTTTCTTACTGTTTTCTCGAATATAAAGTTATCTAGCGTTAATATGTTTGATACGTGAATGAAAAATTGTATTCGTTACAAATTTCCCTGTATTCACCTCGACGCGTTTAGTGGACAATGATTGGGAAGTGGCGTCATCTACCGACAGAAAGAAGAATGATGTCAGTTTCTATAGGAAGTTTCTAAAATTAACCGCTTCTCGTGAATTGTCTGATACAGTCATGTATTTGGCTTCTTTGTTGGAAAGGATCATTTTTTTTGCTTCCGTGTTATCCAGAAAACAGTAGCTCCAAACAATCTGCAAAAGTAAGAGATCGTTTACATCAACACTCCAGCCGGCGTCAACGTATCAGATTAATTTATCGTCTGACTTATTGAACTTTAATCCGAGATTGCGCTTCATAGTAGGTATTTTAAAATGCATTTTTTTATATTTAAAAAATCATAATCTAAATTGAGTAGAGTTATTATATTAATCGCGTAAGAAATATCAGACTTAACGCCATCCTTTGAAAAGAGATGTTAAAAAAAGTGGAGTGTTTTTTTGTCAATAGATGGCGTCACTTTCCATTCTGTAAGAATACTAACAAGTAGATCACCGTTTCCTAGGTTCCATGGAAGGCCAATAAGTATTCCGTAAAAAATTATGAAAATTAAAATAAGCCTCACATAATTTTAAATGCTTTGCCAAGTTTAAAGTAGAGTTGCTAGTTTATTTTACTATTTTAATATATGTTTTATTTTACATAATTACAATTTGATGATAAATATTTGTTTTGTTGTCCTAACTCTTATACTTACTTGCCTAATTTATTTATTATTAATATCTAACTATACTATAAAATAACTAAAGTGTTCCGTAAAAATTCCTGGATTTGTGAAGTGTTACATCATAGAAAAAGTTTGGGAAACGCTACAGTAGATGATGGGGCGAAATTATTCCTTCCACAAGTTGCCCATCCCAGCAGAAGCCATCCGGATTATGGAGGACGGGAATGAACGGGCTGAGTTCGGATTTCATGATAAACATTTTCAAGGGGTGAGACCCGAGACTCAAACTTGGGTTCTCCAGAGTGGAAAACCAGAGCGTTTCCAAGTGGCCGATATTCGGTTTCGACACTTTACGTAGAGATAGCCAGATGACTGCGAAGTAAACTGTTGGCTTACTATCTGAAGGACGGGATTCAATTTCCAGATTGAATACCTTCAGATTCTTTTAGTAATGTCTTGGCCCTGCTTCCATATCTTTCAACCTTTCGGTTGATCCATCACGTATGTTAGCCAGTCTGAAATGGGCTCTGAAATAGCCACAGTCAAAAATATCCTATGTAACTTGGAGGCATAACAGAAATTAACTAACTTTCCATTTTAATAACTAGTCTCCATCGATTTTAGTGTTATAAGTTTTTCAACCGTTTTTAATTTTTTTAATTATATGCGCTTCCAATCAATTTTTGGAATTTTCTCCAACACAATTAAAAAATTTTAATAACATCTGACAATTATAAGTTTCACTATGGATGTACAGAATACTCCTTTGCGCATATGTTATTTCTTGCCTCTAGTCGTTCTGCCATGCTATTCTGTTGTAGTGTGTACAGACTTAAATTTCTTCGCATCCCATTTCCTTTCTAATACCGATCGAATTCTTTATTGGAATATCCTTTTCTAATATCGCTTCGGAAAACTTTAATTTTATTATCAGTCTTAATTTCGGTGATAGTTTTGAATTTTCTGAATAAGTAGGAGTCTTCCTTTTGTTTTATAAAATAGATTTCGCCCTATTGTGGCATTCATTCGACAAATGTCACAAAATATTGCGCTCTTCGGATTGTTTGGATGAGCATTGATCTCTCTACTTTCGATTAGCTTATACTTGCAAATTTCATTTTGATTCTCATTTATGAACATTGTAGCAAATGTTAAATTATATTTTTCTAATACATAATTTAAAATAAACAGGAAATAAAACATAATATATTTCATTCAAGAGAGCTATTTGACACGAGATCATACCTGGGAGAGAGCGAGAGTAAAAGAAATATACTTCAATCCTTCATTATTCTTTGTCTTCATTCTCTAGTCTTTGCCAGATGTCCACCAACAGGATAGGATACGAAATCACCCTTCTTTGCTACATTTCTCCCACCTGTTCAGAGTCTCAGGGCAGACTGGTCATGCATTTTTTCTCCTTTTCTCTCATGTTCTCCTCTCCAAAGTCTCAATATCTATTTATGCATCCACTGTGCAGATAAGGGATTTCCTGCGGTTAGGGATTGTATTCAGTAGGGTAATTAGTGAATGTCCCGCATTGATCTGACTTCTCTTATCTAAGTTTTACTTCAAATGAGGAAAAGTTTTTGCTTTTTTTAATGGAAGCGAATTTTACTTCATTATTGGTAAAGAAACAAAACATTTTAACAAGATTATAACAGTGATAAATGACAATCTTAGTCCATTTGGATTGAATTTAGGACAGACATGGGGTCAGATCTTTACAGTTGTGGAGGACGAGGTTCTCTGGGCCAGGTATATGATATTTTTATTGTTTGTTTTCCTTTTAAGGTGTCACTCAGTTCAAATATGTTTTGTAATTTTCGATGAGGTGGGGAATGACACCTTGCATCCGACCCGAATTCTGGGTCTCCACAATAGTACTTTTTTAATTTTTGTAATAAAATAATTTTAAATAAAATTAAAAGTGTTTTATTGTATAATTTAAAAATCATTATGTTCAATAAGAGATCTAATTTGAAAATAGAGTATATATCATCATGTTAATGTAGTCAAATTCAATTTATTTAATAATAATTTACCAAAACCTTCTGTGTTATGTGAGCTTTTAATTATCTGATACACATTCAGTCCATATTACCTCTATAATCAGAGCTCTATTGTATATTAAAAATGGTATTTATCTAACATAAATATTTCCAAAAAACTAAAATCTCTGTGAATCTCCTTAGAAGATATTTATTATTTTTGAAATGTTTGCTGCTGTTATGTGGTAAGGATATGTTCAGAGAATTTTTTGTTTTTGAAATATTCAGATTAATATATTTTAGTTAACATAGGAGAGAGAAGTTAGATCCAACATTTTTTTATTATAATTTGCAATATTTTTTCTGTTTGTAATAATGATAAAATTCTTCACATATATTCTTCATATACTGAAACAAAATTAATTTGAATATGGTCAGCATATTTCTCTTATGTAATTCTGTATTTTTGTAGTATAGTTTTATTGACTTAGAAATATTTTTTATAATCTTTTTCAACCAAAAGTTCAGTTTTTTGATATGTTGCTGTAATTTTATTTCTGTGAAGACTAATTTAGATCATACATTAATTATATTTTTACAAACAAAATTTTATATTATTTCAGGCAGTGTTATACCTCCAGAAATTATTAGTAAGGATACAAATACTGCATTAAAATTGAATTTTAAACTCAAAGATAATAGTGAAAGAGTTAATTTTACTTATGAAAATGTTCAGCAAGGTAAGGTATTTGAATTATTATTTATTCAATAAAATAGCTAATCAATTTTATAGGATTATTAAAACTTATAAATACTTTCATACTGGATATGGATAAACCTTTTTAAGAATCAAAATTACTCAAAAACTTTTCAAAAGTAAAAAGCATGTTAGGTAACAATTTTCATTTATAAGTAAATTTATGCAGCTTTTGTTATAATTATACACTAGCAGTTCTGTTAAGAAAATTTCCATAATGTTAATTTTTTAAATGAATTTATCTATAAAATTCTTAAAAATTAAATAAATTTTTGCTAGGAAAAATTATTTGGGTTAATTGGGTTTGGGTTTTGGGATAAACCATCACAAAAGAGAATCATAATCTTTGACCTAACATATGTAATGAATACTCTTTAAATCTTGAAAATATAAAAAAATAATTTGACCATTATAGAGATATCTGAGCTAAACCAAAATAGAAAATCTCAAAAATTTTTTGATCAAAAAGATTTTATATTTCTCTTATTTAAGTTTTATAAATATCAAATAGGCTTAATTACAAATATTCATCAGGTGCTTTGCTTGTATTAAGTTTACTCTATTTATATAATATATATTTTACATTGACAAAATAAGTTATTGTCTCTAATGAATGTTTAAAAAATGTGGTGAAGTTGACAAAATGTTAAATAAATTGCTTATAAATTAAAAATTTGTTCAAAATTAATTACTATTATGAATAAATTTTAATTTTTTTCTTCTTTCAGAAAGCAAATATATCAATTTGACTGAAAGTCAAACAGTTCAACTTAACTACAATAATTCCTTGCTTTATAACCAACCTAATATTTTACCTTGTCATTGGATTATTGAAGGTGCAGATAATACTGTTTTATCATTGATGTTTTCTAATTTTTCATTGACAAAAGGTGCACATATTTTTATTAATGATGGAAGTAATAAATTATCAAATCCTATCAAACAGATTTCATCACTTAATTCTAACGATATTGATGGCAAGTATCTTTGTTTTTATTAAATTTTTTCCCATTTCAAATACAGTAATATGATTTGTTAAAATTAATGATTAAATTTTTTAAATATAAATATTGTATTCACTTATGAAAAATTCATATTTATAAATTATAGTTTATTAATTCATCAGTATTTTTCTTTAGGAACCTATGTTTTATCTACTGGTAAATTCTTGATGATATCTTTCGTTTTATCAGATGGAAAAATTTCAACAAATGTCGCTATTACAGATAACAGTAAGAAATTAAATTGTTTAATTTTTAAAAACCTGAGCGAAAGTTTTTATGTAATTAAACCTTCCAAATATTTTTTGATTATTTAATATTGAATTAATAGAACAATTAGTAATTTATAAAACTGTATAACATTATAAAATTACAGTTTTTGTTATATTATAGAACAAGGTGGTTATCTTCAAAATAGAAGCTCCATAGCAATTTCTGAGAGCCACAAAGATGTCATTTATTTGTTGGAAGCTAATGAAAATGAAAATGCTGTTATAGATAATCACAGTGGAAGTTTGTCAACTAATAGTTCTATTTATATTTACAATGATTTTTCATTGAAATCCAAACTATTAGTGGTTTTTAAAGGAACATTGCCTAATTATCCAGTTGTGTCTGATACTTCTAGGATGATGATTATTGCAAAAAATTTTATTGGCAGTGATAAATACAATGCCAAGTTTGAAGGAATATCAAAAGGTTAGATGAAATTACATATAAATTTAATTTTAAAAATAGCATAAGTAAAACAAAATTATTTTTTCAGATTGTTACAGAATGTCAACTGGATTCAGTTATGATATTATTATTAAAGATAGTTGCCAAAAGGAAAAGGAGTGCAAATGGATTGTTCCACCAGACAGTCTTCATAATGGTAACTACAGGTTTGTATGAGACGGCTCAGAATTTTCTAAATGACTAATTTTAATAAATTGTTTTTTAGTCACATCACTTCATATGCATTTGCTTAACTTTACTGACAAAGATATTGCCATAATTAATCTCCTGGATAAAGACAACACTAAAGTTTTTGATGCAAAACCAAGTCCATATATTCCAGAACTATATTTACCTTCAAAGTTAGGATTTGTTATGACTACTAAAAGTGTTAACTGCAATCTTTCAGAACCACTGTTGCATGCAAATTTTGAGAAATTAAGTGGTATGTCATAGAAAATTAAAAATGCAATTTTTTAATGGAATTACATATTAATATACTGAATTGCTTTTTTGCTATAGGATGTGATAAAGTTGAGCATCTGGAAGCTGGAACTAAATTGCAAATTACTTCTCCTAACTATCCCAATACCTATCCAATTCTGGCTCAATGCTGGTTCAATATTACTTCTAACAACAGTAGCAAGAATCTCTATCATATTACCTTTGACAGATTAGATCTTTCACCAATTCACTGTTTGAACTTTTTGAATGACTTTGAATCTAAGAATGCAACAGAAAAAATGTTTAGTGGATCATATCCTATCCTTCCTGATGATATGTTGTTCCAGCCAACAGTAGCCATTGAATTTATTTCTAAGCCATGTAACAAGTCAGCAAAAATTAATTTGGAATCTTCTGCAGGTTATTCATTGAATGTGACATCTGCAGGTAATAAAATTAAATTATTACTGTTCATATATTATTTTAACTATATAAAACTAAAAAAATTGAAATAATTTGTCAAGACTGTGGAGGAACAATAAATGCAAAGGAAGGAAATTTTAGCACTCCTAATTATCCTAATGCAACTGCAAGTACTATGTGTATTTGGATTCTGGAGGTCCCAGATAGTAAAGATATCCATCATCCAAATATCATAAATTTCACCTTGATAAACTATGAAAAGAAAGATTCGTAAGTATTTTTTAAATTAGCCTATGAAATCTTATTTAACAAAAAAATTAATAAAATTTTCTTTTAGCCATTTAAAAATTTATGATGGCGGCTCAGTCCGAAATCGTGTCAGAAATATCACTTCAAATGAGATGTTAAGTAGAACAAATAAATTATTATTTATATACGAAAAAGATTCTTCAAAATCATCCAGTGGATTATTAGTAAAATTTCATACACAAAGTTAGTTTATTGTATTTAATTTTTCAAAATTTTGAATTTTTAATAAAATTATGTTAAAAGTAACTAAATTTGCATAGCATGCAATATGACTTGTCAGAATGGTTTATGTCTTCATGCTGATTGGATCTGTAACAATATTAATGATTGTGAAGATAATACTGATGAATTGAATTGCACAGGTAAACCTCTACCAGGACCAACAGCTGGTCCAATACCAATACCAACCCCAGCCCCAAGTCATGGAGGTGAGAATTTCATATATTAATAGATCAATTAAAATTGTGTTAATTAATAATTAACAGTCTTCTATTTTATTTCAGTATCTCCAGTGGCATTATGGCTTGGCTTGCCCATTGTCTTTATCCTTGGTATATTGGCTGCCATATTTGTTCCTCCATTGTATCGCAGATTCCGTAGTAGCCAGTATCACCAGTTCAGAGATATATCTCCAGAAGCTTGATTTTTTTTATCAAGTTATTTTAAATATTAGACATTATATTCCACAGTGTGGAAAGTTTAAGTAAAAAATTTGTCATTGGGGACAAAATATCAAAAAATTAGCATCAATTAATGTATGCTCTTGCCCATAAAAATTTTTAAAAAGTTGCAGATAAAGATTTCTATTTACAATAACTGTGATAATCATGGGTAATTTTTTGTATACTCTTAAACATCACATATTGGTACTTAGGGTTTAATTATTTTGTAACTATAAGGATGTAAAATTTAGTTTTGTTATACCAGAATATACTATTACAATCCAGTATCATAGATTGTTTCTCTAGGAGTTTTTTTGTGATTGTTAATAAAATATTTAAATTGAATAAATTATTTTTGTTTTTTGAAAATGAAAATATTAGTAAATTTAAATTAGTGATAAACTTCAACAATTATTTTCTCGATTTAATGATATAATTTAGAGCAGGGATGCACAGACTTGTTAAGACCAAGGGCCGCATAGATTCACTGTGGCTTATAGGAGGGCCACCAAAAAACTACGATAGTTACATATCATGTTTATTAATTACATGCTAAAAAGCAACATAATCAAAAGTAAACAATGAACTTTTAATTAGATGCATGGTATTGCATTGATTTTTAACAATTTTTTTATGTTAAGTTCAACCCTAGGGTTCAACATTTATAATAGCCAAATGCAAGATTGATTCTAAATTTTCATTAGTTAAGTAGCACCTTGTATGCATGTACAATTACCTTGTATTGTCTGTCCACGAAAGCCATATGCCTAGCTAAGGTGGATGAGTCCAAACGCGAATGGGAGAGTTGCAGTCGGTATAATGATGGGTGGGAATATTGAATTATTATATTATGTTCTGTTAAATATACTATTTCCAATGTCGAAACTAATCATTTAGCATACAATAACTTTCATTCAACTTCAGTTATCTTGCGTTTGAAAACATCCATATGCGAAGGACATTACATTAAACTTCCATTCAACTTCAGTTATCTTGCATTTGAAAAATTCTGTTAGATATACTATTTCCAACATCAAAACTAATCATTTAGCATTCGACATTACAATAATTCCATTCAACTTCAGTTATATCTTGCGTTTGAAAACATCCATGTGCGATTACATTCAATTCCAGTTATCTTGCATAAAAACTGCTTAGACTCTAATACTTAGCAAAATTGAGAAATTGATATCTCAATTTTGCTCAGTTATCTTGCATCACTGCTTACTCTAATACTTAGCAAAATTGAGAAATTGATATCTCAATTTTGCTCAGTTATCTTGCATTTGAAAACATCCATATGCGAAGCTGTCATCCCTATTTTGTCACTAGACTTATTCAGTTAGTGCACACGTATTTGTGTCGATGGTCACAGCTAAGCTGGACGGACAGTACATTACCTTACCTTGTTATCTTGTACAAATTTTTTTTAATTACCTATTTTCAAGCCTATTTCATATAAATACAGTAAAAATTGAAAAAAAATATAAAGAAAAAATAATCATATTTGTAATAATTGTTCAAAAACTTAAATCACTGTAAAAACAATTTCACATCAGAAAAACCTGTGCTGATGGCCACCCTAATATCCATTCAAGTAGTCATATTTGTAATAATTGTTCAAAAACAATTTCACATCAGAAAAACCTGTGCTGATGGCCACCCTAATATCCATTCAAGTACATTGCTGTATTTTTAAACTGTGTAAAATGGCCATATGTTTTCCATGGCCGGTGATATTTAATTTTGACACCTTGTGTGCAGCATTACTAGATGGCCAGCAAATTCTATTTTGATCAGAAATTCTAGATGGGCTCTAGATCTTCTATCAGCTGAACATTTTAAAGTGAAAAAAATCCCGAAAACAGACATTATTTAGTAATTGTTAATTAAATCTAAGGAAAGAAATGTGAAACTGTGTCATAAACTTTGATGTTTAATAACAAAATTTTTAGCTAACTGTGTCTGGTGGCCATAATCTCAGCTGCCGAAAGCTGGCCATCTAGCACAGGTTTTCCTGTATTTGATAATGCATTGTTCAAAACTACAAATAATATTTCAATGATTGTGTGACCTGTTAAAATAACATGATGAGGCAGGCTGCCAACAAATCAACGGAGGGCTGCGTGCAGTTTGTGCATCCCTGATTTAGAAAAAGAAAAAAATCAATTTTTCAAAAGCATTCATTTACATTTCAGTTTGTTGTGCAAGAAAGTGTCATTTTTCTTCTTTACCTCTGAAGACATCTCTAAAAGTTGCATCTGATTTTGATATAATTTGGAATGAGATGCTTCTTAAAATGAAATTTTCAAATATTTTTAATATAAGCCTAAAATAAAGAGCATATACTATTTTAGAAAGGTTTTTTCTAACAATATTGAGAAGTTGTTATGTAAAAAAAATATTAGAATGTTTGCTACAAATCAATATCATCAATGTTTTACATATTAGATGTTTCCATAACCAACAACAAAAAAACATGCTTTGATATATTAATTTTGATTCTCTTTATACTTAATATTGTAACAATTTATATCCAAAATATCCATTTAACACATTCAGTAAGATCAGTATCATATTACAACACTTATTCTTTTAACCACTTATTCTTAAATTCATACATAATAAAAATAGTAACAGACCATAATAGTTAAATACAGTCTACTCTTGTTATAGTGAATCTCTGATATTTTGTTCACTATATACAAATTGATCCATAGGTATCCAATGTTTACATTTGAATACCAATTGACTTGCTGCATTTTTTTATTTTCCTTTAAAATTTTTTCAAAAATGGAATATTGCTCAACTGAATACATCAATCTATAAATAAATTTTTTCACTGAAATTAAATCATCATTGTGATATATTAGCTTAATTTATAAAGTTTTTGTTCAGATTTCAACATGCTGCACAATTTCAAGTGGATATGTCGTGCTTAACTTTGTTGCTATTATTGTATTTATTTTAGATTTCAAAAGAAAATTATCTATAATTAGTGTTTATTTTAACATTTACATTAGTAAATTATACAAAAACCATTTCATTTTATTGCAATTTTAAATTTTAACATTCTGGTGTAAACATTCTAACAATATGGGCAACGTTATGCTATGACATTTGTTGAGATCATTAAAATATATAACTGAGTCTTTCTGTTAGTCTTTCTTTTCTAATGTACCTAAGTGACATAAAATTTGCATGATGATGGTGTTTGTTATTTAATTCAGGAACTACCAAAATTTTTTTTAATGAATTATGATATTAAAATGTTTTTGTGTTCACTGAAACCAGTCGGTTATTACATTGCATCAAGACAAATGAAATATGCTCACTATATCCAGAGCTGATTGTATAATACTTGTTCACATTATTAAATGGTTGCTATAATAATGGAGAAGAGGTATTTGATACATTAACCCTCTTTGGATCTGAGAAAAGTTCTGTAATACATACTACAAATTTTTACTAGAGTCTAAAAGTGCAAAAAGAAATTGAAAAGAAAAAAATGCTTTGTTTTTTGCAGTTATTACATTGCATCAAGACAAATGAAATATGCTCACTATAATAATGGAGAAGAGGTATTTGATACATTAACCTCTTTGGATCTGAGAAAAGTTCTGTAATACATACTACAAAGTTTTACTAGAGTCTAAAAGTGCAAAAAGAAATTGAAAAGAAAAAAATGCTTTGTTTTTTGCTGTTGTACAACAAAATGGCAGAACAGTTGAAAAATATTGAACAGAATAAGCAGAAAAAATAAAAATATACATGTTCCCTATAGGGAACTCCAGGACTGAGGAAGTTAAATGGTTAATTTGGAAAATGGGATTGCTGCTATCCTGCAAAATTTAATTCAACTCAGTGAATCACAATCACCAGATTTTTTGTTTTGGTGTATTCTTAAAACTAAATAATATAGACTTGTTAGATATACATAAAGAATATAAGAGCTAAACTAATGCTATTAATAAAAGTTAAAATGTTTGCTTGAGAACAGATAGATTTAACCACAAGTTTATTTACATAAATCATAAAAATATACATTATCTTTTAAAAATTGGATTTATACTTTTTGACTTCCACCATCAAATGATGAATGTTCAGCAGTTCACTACGAATAGGAAGATTTTTAAATGGTGCTTGAGATAAAACTTTTTGAAAACGGTGATAATATTGAATAAGTTGAGTCAGAGTTGCCTAAATAAAAATATTTCAATTTAATATTGCATAGCAGATGTGACACTATTATATATATATCCTGACTTTATTAGAATATGAATGGTATAACTAACTTTATTATATAAAATTCAAGTAAATTATACTTACATCAGTTTGGGAAGTTCATATAAAACTATTGAAATAGAATCATCATTTTAATTTAATATTGCATAGCAGATGTGACACTATTATATATATATCCTGACTTAGTTATACCATTCATATTCTAATAAACTTTATTATATCATAAAATTCAAGTAAATTATACTTACATCAGTTTGGGAAGTTCATATAAAACTATTGAAATTAAAAACAAATTATATATACATATAAAAATTAATGTTATGTATGGGAATATTAACAATATTCATCCTTATTCTCAAATAAAGACTTTGATAATCATTAACCTTACATAGCATTATACAATGTTTTCAAAAAACTCAAGATAGTATCATTAGACCACAGGCAAAGTAACAGAGGATATAAATAAAATTTCAAAATATTTTTGTTTGTTCAGTCAGACAAAAAAAAAGATTTATAATAAATCTGACAAATTTCTTAATAATAGAGTCAGTTTTCTAATGACCACAATCTTCTTAAAGGATTAATAACTATATAAGTGATTTCAATATTTAAATCATCTATAAGCTAATCATAAGAAAACATGCCGAATTTTACTTTTGCAGAAATCAACATAGTACATGCCTTTGTGAGAAGGAAAAATTATTTTGTGGGGGGTCATAGACGAGATTTTGGCCGAAAAACTTGAGCGACGCGTCAGGGGTCCAGAAGTGAAGTGAGACATGCGGCAAACAATTGACAATTAAACTGTACATGCCTTTGTGAGAAGGAAAAATTATTTTGTGGGGGGTCTTATAGACGAGATTTTGGCCGAAAAACTTGAGCGACGCGGGTAAGCGACGCGTCAGGGGTCCAGAAGTGAAGTGAGACATGCGGCAAACAATTGACAATTAAACTATTTATAACTAAATAATATATTTAATAAAAAATAATAATAATACTAATAGTACAAATAATAACAATAAAAATAATACAAATAATTAGAAAACATATAACATGAATCAAAGAAAAATAGAATAGAATAAAACTAAGAATAAAATAAAACTAACGAAAGTATTGATGCAAAGTTAAAACCGAATCCTAGCCTTAACGGAGGCTTTATTGCTCGAGAGACAGACAGAGAACCCATAAACATACCATGAGAGAGAATCTTTTTTTCATAATTTCCTTAGTTTCTTGAAGAAACAAAACATTGATGAACACAAAGACGATGACATCCACTCAGACATAGTTGAAGAGAAGAGAAGAAGGGATGAGCTGAGCCAGAGCCGGAGTAAACTCAACTAACTCAAAACTCTATACAAACTGTTAAAAATCCCCTCTTTCCTTTTTCACTCCTCCTACTTTCTTTTAATTTTCCAATCATGTCAAATTGAAGAGAAGGTTCAAAACGAAACTAAACTCTTCATTTGACAAGGGAAATTCTATTTCTTGCATCTTATTGGTGTAGAAAACTGTCAAAATAAAATTATTCTAGTTTAATTTAATCAGGACCCATGACCTCAGTCATTGGATCCCTCGGTTTGTTTTCTCTCTTAGGTATATTTTATGAGTCTATCTGACAAGTCTAAAATTCCATTTCCCTCTCCCGATCAAAAGGTCATTCAAAAATAATAAAGTTTTCCCGGTTAATTTCGTTAACTTCATTTTTATATTGTGAAGCTATTATGTTTAATCCGTATAATTAATTCAGTTAAAAAGTTTCTGACAAATGAACTAAAATGTTCTTCATAGAAGGTTTCTGCTTTTTCTATTATACTGGGTAGTCAGTAATAAGTTCTCCATAATCATCTTTGATTGAATTTAGTTGTTTGCCAGTCATTATCTCTCTCCATGCTGATCAGAGGCTATTGATATTCTCAATGGTCATTTGAATCCTTTCTATATTGAATCTTTTATATATCTTCTCTAATTTTCTTTTGTATTAATTTGAACATTTCTTTATGTTCTATCTGGTCAATAATGGATTTTATCTTCCTTTTCTTTTCAATAGTTTTGTGTTTTATCAGATAGTTTCTTAAGGGAATTTCTTATTTAAACTCCTACAATATCTTTTGCAATGATGATTGCCATTGTCTTATTATATGTCTTTCATAAGTCACTTTTTTCTTTTTCAAGCACTTGGAATCTATTCTGTAATTTTAGGCTATATTCTTTCTTCTTGGCTTAAGCTGTCCCATATTGACCTTTTGTCCTCTGCATTATATTAGCAGTCTTACTTTCACATTGAATATTCAGCTTAATTTGGCACAAACTAGTCAGTGATCTTTACCAGTGTTGAACTGATTGAGTATGGAAACATCTTTGATTGTACTGTTGCTGTTGGCCTAGATGAAGTCAGTCTTCTTTTTGCTTTGTCCACTGGGACTGATCCATATCCATTTTCATTGATCTTTTTTGTTGAAGATGATATTCATTATCTATAGTTTGGCACGAGTCACAAATTCTATTAGACTTGATCCTCTCTCATTTTGTATACCAATGCAATGCTTTTATATTGTTCATCTTGCTGTTTTTTCCAACTTTTGCATTGACATTACACATCATGATTTTATTTTATTTAAAATGATAGTGGGCATATTCAGAGATTTTGCTCTTTAAAGAATGAAAAAATGAAAAGAATATATTTTATTTTAATTCTTAAATAAAATTTAAACATTTATTGCAGTATAGGAGAAAAACTTTTGATTTATATATGTATCAAAGTTTTTCTCCTATACTGCAGTAAGTGCTTAAATTTTATTTAAGAATTAAAATAAAATATGGTAGATAGCAGTACATAAAGTAAAGCAAGAAAAGAATATAAAAAAGCATGAGGAAAAAGGGAAAAGAAAAAAGAAAATCCTGCCAGAAGAAGTATGGTAGGCCACTATAATAAAGAGAGGACATCCTTTAGTCACCTCTTACAACAAGAGGGTAAATTCCATTCCCACCCTAAGGGATGATCATGATAATTGTGAAGTATGCCAGATTGATGTTCATTTCTTCAGTTATGTATTCATATAGGACACCCATTTCTTCATCACTGCTTGCTGTTTGTACATATATCTGTATTACTTTCAATTGGATCTCTTGGAAATCTTCACTGTGACTTGTTCTACTTTGTCTGAATTGCTGCAGACAATGTTGCTGTACAATATTCTTGTGAATCAGGAATCCTATTACTCAGTAGTTATTGATCTCGTTTTCTCAATGATAGGAGAGATATCAATTTTGAAATTCTTTGAGGCTTTTGTATTTTCTTCTTACTTTGCTGACTCCAATGATGTGCCAATTGATCTTCTCTGCTTCATTCTCCAGTTCTTGTAGACAGTTTTCTGTCTAAAGAAGTCATTTGTTATACAATATACAGTGGGTGATCAGTTAACAAACATAATCTGTTCAAAGACGATGTTCACTACCCCAATGGTTCATTAACCGATGATCGATTTACCATAGATTTTTATGGGAATTTGATTAATTCATTTTGGAGACCCAAAAATATATAAAAAATTATATAATTTCTTATTACGTTTATTTATATGTAATAACATAATATATACATATACAGTCTTGCATTTTCATCTATCACGTATTTTTCTGTTTGTGGAGCATTAAAGAATCTGTCCAGAGTCGATTGCTTTTCTCTCTTCTTCAGGATTTTTCAGAAATGATTAATAGCATTTTCGTTGTAGAGATCCCCAAGTCTATTGACCACAGTCTGGTTTGGGTGTGATTCTAAGACCAAACAATTGTAAAAATTATCTCTTACCACCTTTAATAAATCTTTGATTTGTTTTAAGTTGTGTCTGAGTTTGTTTTAATCAGGTAAACCACTTTCTCCCATCTTTACCCGTAAGTCCACGAATGCACAAGATCTAAGCCTGTCATTTCGTCAGTCCACTAGTCCCACAGTTTGTTCTGTGAGGTGTTTGTTATCTGAATATAAAAATCTTTCACTAAAGTGTTTGTTATCCAATTTATTCGTAGTCCGAACTGTTCGTTAACCGATCATCCACTGTTCAATTGGAATAAAATACAAGAGTTCTCTTAAATAATTGCTTAAAATAGCAGTTCCCAAAGTGTGCACTGTGGCTCCCCAGGGCACCATGATATATTATAAAATTTCATAATTTTATATTTGTTAGAATTTCTAATATATTTCTGATAATTGGCACCCTATCTCAAATTCTAACAAATCTGTATTTATTAGAATTTAAGGTAGGATGCCTTGGGAAAATATGCATTCAGCATGGGCACCAAGAATCGAAAATGTTTGGGAATCATTAACTTAAAAAAGTATGGTCACCCGAATCTATAGATCATTAATGAATCAGCAGAATTCATTATTTTTTTTATTAGAACATATTAATTTCAAATATATATAAAATTTATTTTAAATCAAATATGAATATCATATTTATGCATAGAAATTTTTTATGTCTTCTTATGAATATAAAATGATTGAGATTTGAAAAAATCATGTTTTATTCAATTAGTATTAAAACAATAACTGACTAATATTAAATACATTTTATTACAAAATTAAATATATTAAAATTTACCATCCATTAATGACACCATCTGGATTAAGCATTGGTACAACTTTAAATATAAATGTTTCTCGCAATTTTTTGCTGATGGCTTATTGCTCAAAATAAAATCTATAGTTCCTGAAAATGAATAATTTATTAATTATAGATTTATTAGATAGATTCAATTGAAATACTTTCTTTACCTTTCATAACCCAAGAAGAATTACTTTCTCCTGGATGAACTCGACCAGTTAAAAAGACATATTGTCGTGAATCTAAACAAAAATTTAAGTGATATATTTTTAACTGCAAGGACAAAAATATGGAAAATTAATAAATCAGCACTTATTGACTTACTACTATGAGGTAAAGCAGTAATAGTTAATATAGGAACTGAATTTCCTGCTAAAGTTTCACATAAAATATCTTTCTTTAAATATATAGAATTAGTATCAATGGACCTTTCCCAGAGAAAAAGATGGGTCTAGTAAAAAAATTTATAAAAATTATTTTGTGTCATAATATTAATCACAATAAAATTTTATTAATTTGACATTTAAAAATTTTGATACAATTATCAGAATGTTTATAATACATAAGTTAAAAATATTAGGATTTCTAAGAGAACCTAAACTGTCAAATTAATCCATTGAATAATTTAACTGAAATTTTAATAATTAGAAATAATTTATACTAATGATCAAACCAAAGAGTGTCACCATTTTTGAATTAAAGATTAAACTATAATTTATCTATCTTAAGAAATAATTTACCTTAAGAAGAAAATGTGCCTCAGTGCAGAATCAAACTGGGGATCTTTGGATTACTGTACCAACATCATAACTGCTATAAAGGTTCCCCAGTTTGACCCACACTAGGGCAGTTTTTCCTTCAAATAAATTAAAACTTATAATTTTTTAATTATTAATTCAAAAATAATGCCACTCTTTGGTTTGATCATTATTAAATTTATTAATTATGAAATGGCACTAACATTAGTATAAATTATTTCTAATTATTAAAATTTTAGTTAAATTATTCGAGAGATTAATTTGTCAGTTTAAGATCTGTGTGGCTGTTTCCTTAGAAGTTTGTTTTATAAGTTTATATTAGGATTCCTTTTTTTCTACAAGATTTTTATTGCAGATTTTTTTTTTTTTTTAGCATTCTAATTGTGCTTACATATAATAAAAAATATTATTTTTATATCAACATCTTAAACTCTATTATTATTTCTCACTAAAATTTTCTTTTTACCTTACCAACTATACTGTAGAACAGTATTTCTCAATTTTTTTATTGCAGCAATACATTTTTAAAAATATTAAAATTTTGTGATACACTATAGCATTTGTAATAATACATTACAATCACTATTATGTATTTATAAATACGAAGTTATTTCAAATGAATGTTTTATAATACACTTATTATCTATTTGAAATATTTTTAATATCTCTTTTTGGATTGGAACTGAAGGGTTGTGCCTAAATCAATTATACACTTTTTTGAAATGTAGAACCCTCCAATACAATCCCAGGTCATCTTGAGTGGAAAGCCAAAGCATTTCCATGCAGCAAGTCAGACTAACTATAGGCAAAGTTAGATCTATGAAACTCCCTTAATGGCAAACATGAAGGCATTTCATTTTGTAACCATATGGTAAAGCATTTGCTTATTAATTGGAGATAAGAATTCAATTCCAAATCCCAAACCTTTAGATTTTTCATAAGAGTCCAGGCCTAGACCATTGAATCCCATCCTTCAACTGACATCCAATCCCAACATAAGCAGTAGGGGGTATGGACAATCTATGGAATGTCCCATTATAGGTATGAGCAACCTATGATGGGCATTGGAATGCCCTACTGCTTAGTAACTTCTGACTGGAAGACAACATAAAATAATAAAAAGAAAAGAAAGACCTTTCATCATGTGTCTTTACACAAAATTTTAAAAACTTCATCAATCTAACTTTAATATAATACAGATATATCTTGCTTAATACATGCTCATTTAACAATATTTTTGATATATATATATATATATATATAAAATCAATATTACTACCTAACCTTGCTATAATGTATTGCTACCCTACCTAATGTACTGATACATCAAAATTTTCCACAATTCCAAAACTGACAATGCAGTATGATTTAAAATGACAGAAGCTATGCAATATATGCTAGATATAATTTTATTTTTATATTTTATCATAATCAAAAATTCTTCTTCTTTTAATATGCTAAAAAAATAAATTTGTTGCTACAATTCAAGATTTTTTTCATGTTTTATAACAACTTTGAAATCCAGATGGGTTTACAATTAATGTCAGAACAAACTTTTCATTGCCTAATTTGACAAAACAAATCATTACAGTGTCAATGATTTGTTTTCTCAAATCCTGACAATATTAGAATATTTCAGATTTTTGCAATGATCATTATTTAAAGCATATAAAATATTCAAATAATAAAATGATATATAAAAAAGTGAAAATAAAGTAAAACATGCAAAAGAAATTTTTCTGTAATTAATGAAATAGGAAATACGTCAATCACCCAATTATTGTCAGAAGAACATATTCTGTAAACCAGATTATGCATAATATAATTAATCAGTATTTGCTAATTTATTAGAAAACATTAATGATTCTTATATATTTATATTATTTATTGGAAAACTTTATTGAAAATATTAGAGATTGCCATGACTATATTATACAGAGATCCCCAAGTCAACCTATTATTATTTTTTTAATAATAGTTTAAATTTGTAGAAAACACATTAAAAAATAATTTTTGAGTTACATAAACCTAAAATCAGAAATAATACATTATTTATATATTATTTTAACATTAAATAAATAATGTAAATTCTATACTGCTCATAATTTACAAAATGCATGTTTATCATTGAGAAAAATTTGATCATATTAATTTCATTAAACAAATAAAATTGTTTTTATAAATGTTAAATCACAATTTAAAATAGCATTTTATAATATAGTATATAGAAATTCAAACTATACCACAAAAAAAATTCATTATAAATCTACACATTTAGTATATCAGTTCTCTGAAATGATATATGTCACACATTCATACAGTTCTTTTAGAATTTGAATTTTGGGGTTGCAAAACCATGACATTTGATAATTTTATGACTGAAGCCATCAATAAACAAAGCAGTTTTTGAGTTTTGCTATCCATATTGAATTAGCTAACTTCAAATGATGTTACAATTATTGATCAATAACTAAACATCATCATTTATTTATGTTGTGTTGTGCATTTTTGGTTTGAACATCAGTATACTTGATGTTTTGTGGGTAATGTATCTACATTAATGTATTGATACCATGATTTATGCATGTGAGATCTAGCCTTAATGTCAGTTTATGCAACTGTACATTACATTAATCAGTGAACTCATTAAAAACTCAAAATCATCTAAAAATCAATAAAAAGGGTAAAATAACATAAAAATGAATAAAATAATGATTAAAAAATATGCAAAATAATTTATAGAATTACTTAGAAGCTTAAAAATGTTATTAGCAATATTATAGGAGGTTTAGGTTATATTTTTAAAGAGTTTATTTAACTTAACTTATTTTTCAACTTAAGTTACAAGTCTTGGAACAAATTAGCAATGTAAGGTAAGGTATGACTGTATATTTATTTTTATTTTTCTAAATATATATTTTATTCATATCATTCATACTTACAAATAATAAGAATAAAAATGACAATGTTTACAGAATTTAATGTCTGTTCCATAGAAATCTAATGATTGAAATAGGGGAAGAAAATAAAATAAGAAAGAAAGAACAATTAAATACTACATTTTTATTATACAGTGGTGCCTTGCAATTTGACACTTGAGTTTCGCAGGTTGGCACATGTGTGTGCATGGAATTGTGTGACGTCATTTCCTATTTGTCAGATCTTTTTGGGCTACTTTGATGTATGCCCATGTTGTTTGTGTTAATTTTCAATTCTACATTTTTCAGAAAGTAATGTGTTGTTTCTGTTAATTTTCAATTCTACATCTTTCAGAAAGTAAATGTATTGTTTGTGTTAATTTTCAATTCTACATTTTTCAGAAAGTAAAAAGTTGTTTGTATTAATTTTCAATTCTACATTTTTCAGAAAGTAAAAAAATTTTTTTGAGTGAAATATAAGGATGGGTTCAAAGAGAACTGACAAGAGGAATAATTCCAAAAAGAAGAACACTTGATTGAGCAAAGAGACGAAGAAAAAAATTGTAGATAAATTGCAGAAAGGTAGAACAATTAAAATGTAATTCGAGTATGGTGTTCCTAGGACAACTGTGGCAACGTTTCGAACATAGAGAGAAGATTATGGGTGCTAGGGTGCCTGCTGGAAGACTTCATTCCAATATCCAAGGGCTAATAAATTGTATGTTGTATATAAAATAGTGTATTTTGTAATTTAGTGTGTTATACAATAGTAAAACTCTCACACTTCACCTGTTAGGGGAGTGAGATGGGGACTGATAAAAAATTAATCTATTTTACATAGTCTTATACAGGGACTATTTTCCCACAAATCTACAGTTTCTCAACTTGATATTACTTCGGCGACGGATTAGTGTCGAATTGCGAGGCACCATTATATTTGTAAAGTGATAATCTTTAATCTATTTTATACTGCTGCTAATGCCTTTTTATTTTTAGCAAAAACTCATAAAATCATTGAAAATAGAATAAGAATATACAGGCATTCTTTAAGAATTAATTCATATGCAAAGTTTGTTCATAATTTGGAAAGTTTATAACTCAAATTATTGCTATAAGATACCCAGAAGAATTTATTACATATACTGAAGTAGTTTCAATACTTCAGTATATGTAATAATTTCTGAAGTAGTTTCAGTACACCTTACTTACAATTCTTTGACTGATGATAATGTGATTTTTACAATTGTCCTTATTGCAAATTTACCTATTTTTGCAGAATATTGGCTAGAAATATTTTTCTGTTTTATTAAAAATTTACAGTTAACCAAGGGCCACATGGTAAAGCAATTTTTTACCACTTAGAAGGATCTAAGTTCAATTCTAGATGATTTAACCATCTTGCAAGGGTGGCATACCATGCTGAAGAAATGAATGGCTGAAGGATAGAAGCCATTTTATCCCTTCAGAATTTCAGAGCATTAAGAAAACAACAGTGACAGGTCCTCCTACAACAGGAAGAATCTGAGGTTTAGATTGGCCATGTACAACAACCACAGCTGAGTGCAGAAACATGCAGAAACCTTGACTTGTGCCAAAACTCAAACTTCACTAAAATCCTCAATAGATTTTTACATCAAGTGTAAAGGAAGAGTACTCAAGATATATACCTTCTCCTATCATTGTTTGAAAGAATCAGAATCAATCAAAAAAAAGGTGGGAGATTTCCATTTTGTGTCTGATACAGACTACATATGGCTCAGAAGAGAACCATCACAGACTGCTGTAGGGACAATAACCAATATCATAAATTGACCAGACTAGGATGCCTTGCCAAGGCCTGATATCACTCAAATAAACTCCATTTGACTGATATCAGGAGTAATCTCTCTAAGGAAAGCATAAATCTCCCACTTTGATTGTATGGAGAACAAAGTCCTTATCAGCTCAAAGCTGACCATTTTTTGGACTGGCACAATTACGACTTCTATCCTTTAACCATTCATCCCTTCAGCATGGTGCATCACCTTGCAATTTCAAATTGTTTTAGGGGGGTTTTACCCCACACAGAGCATACAACAGGTCAGTTCTAATCCTGATTTACAAAATTTAAGTAATTGAATGATGAATCACAAAGCAGTCCCTGAAGCAAAGGATTTATGCAACCATACTCTACAGCCCAATGGGTGAATTTCTTCACTGAGATAGCATCTCAGATTACCCAGGAGGAGTTATAGCTAGGCTGTTTGGATGCTGCAGAGCTCCTCTATTAAAAGCCAAATGAAGCCCAGAATGCATACATTCAACTCAGATACCCCACAATATGAAATAGATGGCCTGTTTCACACACCATTCTTTATACAGAACACTGGATGCTGCCCTATATACAAGACATTGATGTATGACTTGCATGTTGATATCTTGCATGAGAATGGATCATGCAGGGCCATCTCAGCATTAATGTCCCTGCCCTCCCAATGCCTTGATGCATGGAAGGGCAGCTATGACATGATGGAAGGGCTTACCTGCATGCAATATAACTATATCTGTTTTGCAGCTAGTGTATTTCAGATATTATGAATGTAGTGACTCTACATTCATAATATCTGAAATACACTAAGTGATTCTCAGATATGCCAAGACATCCCCATATTGACCTAGGGTGGCACAATCACACATCAATGTCCTGCATAGAACAAGTGAAATGAATGAAGTGAATGAACAAGTGATATCTCTTGCTTATATTATTAGCAAACTGCTGAGAGGAAAAATGATATACCAACTTTCAGGGAGTATAAAACACCAGTCAAAAAATAAACTATTATAGTTTTTCTTTATCACATGAAATTTTCACATTTCTTTTGCAGATCTCACTAAATAAACCATGAATAGTTGCAAACAGCGTTGCGGAGTCGGAGTCGGGGAGTCGGTTTTTGGGTGGAGTCGGAGTCGGATTTTTAAACTGCCCGGAGTCGGGAGTCGGAGTCGGAAGATACTTTTTGTGTGATCTAATATAAAATCATGGGCGCCTTGGCCTAATCAGCTACCGCACGCCATCTATAGGTAACTTTTGTCATCAATGAAGGGGCGACTTGGCCTAATCAGCTACCGCACGCCATCTATAGGTAACTTTTGTCATCAATGAAGTTGTTAGCATTGAGAGATAGGAGAGTGCTACGACCAGAAGATCTAATGACCATGATCCAACGCATTTAAAAAATTCTTGCGTTGAAATATAGTTAAACTAATCATATCAAATATCAAAGGGGAAATAAAATTAAATTAAGAAAGCAAATTATAATTTAAAATAGAAAGGAATGACCAAATATATAATAAAATCGCTTAATTAAAATTTTAGAATTTCAAAAAATCATTAAATCTGAAAGAAGTAATATTAGATCAAAAATAACATCACGAACAATATTTTTCTGTCCGTTAAGTTGATTGTTTTCCACGTTTAATCGGTACAATTGTCGTCCTACCGAACCACGGCAAAGTGGTACAGATCGAAAGGGGGGGCGAAACACCCAAAAATCTCTAATGGTCCAGGGATCAAAGATCGAAGGTTTACGAGATATAGAGCCGCAAAGTTCCGTTGGTTGCAAATGGTGCATGCGATTTGACGTTGTGCCTGGCCTCGCAGAAGTCTGCGACGCGACGCGTCCTGTTCCCGTGCTCAGCTACCTATGCCACCTCTATATCTCGTAAACCTTTAACCTTTGACCCTGATCCACTAGGAAATTTTTTAAATGTTTATGTTCCCCTTTCGATCTTATGTTTATCTCTTATCTATGTTTATGTTCCCTTCAAAATTTCAATACTATGGATCTCGAGTGATTTCCAACAAAGCTGTAAAACCATTCATAGATATCACTTCTCATTACGTCAAATTATAAGAGAAAAGATACATCTGTTTTATTCTTTAGAATTGTTGGATGGATAGAATACATTCTTCGCAAGAGAACGTTAGCGGTATATTGCGTGTGGCTCTATCCTATGTCATAAAAATAGCATCCTTCGCTCCGGATCCCCCTTCTTTCACTCTACGTCTTTCCTCCCTCCCTTTCTTTTTAGTACGATGTTAATTATCTACTGTAACACGCACTTCTGAGATATGTGTAACAATCTTATCAAAATAGAGATTGTCATTCGCTAAAGATTATGTCAACAGAAATCTATTTCTCATCAAGAGAAATCAGAATATTTATTTTATCTAGCAAATATTATAATATTTAGCGTGTAAGTGCAATGACCCATTATGCATATCCATGACTTAATATTATAAACCGCATTTCTCGGTTTATAAGGCTCAATTTTTTCTTTATAAGTAAAAATACTAAAAAAATCGCCCTGCAACTTTAGTTATTTTTATTATTTATCAATTAATCGCATTATCAGAGAATAAACCGGAAGTGATTTCAGAAAACAGCACGTGCGAAAAACCAACACAGAATACATATTTTAACATCTATAAATACCAAAATTTCAAAGCTGCGAGTTTCGATACGATTACCGAGTATCCAGAAAATCATTTTCCAATTGAAAAGTTATTATATAAGTGTCACGCATCGAGAGTTTCCTGGAACGTAAAATATATGAAGAGACTATTGTTAAGAGGAGTGACGTTGATAAACAATAGAAGTTTGTACTTCATATTAAACAATTTATAATAGCGAATTTGTATAGGGAGCGGTAAGAAATTCAGGGCCTACATATTTTAACATCTATAAATACCAAAATTTCAAAGCTCCGAGTATCCAGAAAATCATTTTCCAATTGAAAAGTTATTATATAAGTGTCATGCATCGGGAGTTTCCTGGAACGTAAAATATATGAAGAGACTCTATTGTTAAGAGGAGTGACGTTGATAAACAATAGAAGTGTGTACTTCATATTAAACAATTTATAATAGCGAATTTGTATAGGGAGCGGTAAGAAATTCACGCATAAATAGTATTGTATTTTATACTTGAGTGTATATATATATATATATACCGATATATAGGCCTGTACTTGACATCATTCTCTTTATCTTCTCTCTAGTATATCACCGTCTGATTTCCTGAATTGTTTAAATAAATGAGTTGGGATATTCCCATATTTAAGAATCTAATGCAGAGCAATGGTTGAACTTTTCGGAATGAATATCGTAATTGCTAAAGACGGCTCATCGTTATTCTTAGTATGTTATAGACAAATTCCTCTCACGTACCAATTTGGATACGCTTGCTATAGTTTGTCGACTTTAGTCTAATCTACTGTGTATAAGGAAAATAATTGTGCATAAAAATATAAGCCTACATACGATATCATTAAAATACTTTTTATATGTCCGATATTTTATAAAATATTCTGGTAATTTTTGTAAAAACAGTGGCAAATAAGTGACGTATCACGATATATCTATTAATTTATCAGAAAAATAATATTTATACAAAAATTATGCCAATTATATTGAGATTCCACTCTGTGCTGCCCAATTCTCGATATCTCAATCCAGTAAAATATTGCGGTGCACACAGCAGATTATTTTTCTGGATCAAGGTAATGAGAATATTTTTCTAGATTTTTGTTAATTCTGAGTCCCACTGCAAGCGACGCGCGCGCTATACGATGCGATACTACAAATACGATTCTTCGCTGTGCATACCAGTGATAGTCATTCCCATGAGAAGCACTTCTATAGCATCTATAACAAAAACTCGTTTCATTATTTATCCACTAAACTCTGATTATGGTAATTTTTATCTCTCGTGTTCCATAATACAGTTTTTTTTTTTAATTTCGCTTATTAGTACCTCTGAATCATATTCAATAGCCATGATAATCGGTCATTGTCGCTTCAGAAAACAAACAGGTGTTTGTATTTTAGATACAGAGAGCGACAATAGGTGATGCTGCGCTTAGCTACGATACACACATGCGACGCGCCGCGTTTATGCCTATTGGTTTGTTTTCTGTCGTTCGTAGTATCGCATCGTACAGCGCCGCGTCGCTTGCAGGTGGGACGCGACCTAAATGTAAATTTATCAGCTGAAAAATTTTATTTAGTATTTTAATCGCTAATACTACAAACAGTTAACCTTAATGGATATGTAAGACGACATCACCTTAAATCCGATATCGAATCTGACATACTTAATTATTTTTTGGTGTTTTAACGATGCGTGAATGTCTTAATTTGTTAAAATTCCAGCATTTGCGCCGCATTACTGCCTAATTGTATAGCTGTTAATATACCTTAATGCAATCCGGAAATGTAAAGTGGTATAACACTCGCACTCCTATTTTGTCGTGATTCTTTTTCTTCTCTCGCTCGCGTGAAGCAATTTACCGTGACGGATGCAATTATTGGAGTATTTAAATTAATGTAATGTTAAACGCACTGTTTAGGATTGCCATATTTATCCATTAATCGCATTATCAGAGAAAGTGTTTAAATTATGAAGTACAGATTATTCTTAAATTTAAAACAAGAATGTTTCTTCTTTTGGATAATTTGAAATGAAATTATAACTATTTTCACTTCCTCGCGTTTTCGCATCTGATCCTAGTGCGACGCGTCTCTGAATAATAAGTCGCGTTATAGCGCGCCTTAATGCTTATCGCTTTTTTCGTGTTGGATAAAGTACCGGCTAGCCATAAAATAACGTGAGATGTTCAGAGTTCTCTAGTGCGTCATGTATTGGACGAAATGTAACAAAATATGGTGGACGTATATCACGCCGATATGTCGCGCGCCGCCGTCGAAGATGTCGTGCGCATCTTGGAACATTTGAATGGTGATCATATTGAACCTCTTGTGTAATTAACAATAAATATTGGTAAGTATTGTTCAGAAACTTGATGTGTATTGTCTCATTTGGCGAATACACATTCTACACTTCTGCAACGCCACAATCCCCCTGTTTGGCGACTTTTGGTACTAAATTTGCTTTTTTCTTTTTTCGAAATCGCATATTCCACCGTGTACGTCCACCAAATTTTGTTACATTTCGTCCAATACATGACGCACTAGAGAGATCTGAACACGTCATATTATTTTAAGGCCACCCGGTAAATGTCAATATGCATGTGAACAGCGCCGACGAGAAGGTAGAGATGATGAGGTAAAATTCCTCGTACCCGGAATCATCGCATAATTCGTTTTTTACGCGCTAATTAACCGTAAAAGTGATGAAAATTTAGTAACTGTGCAGAAAATTTGCGACGTTTCTCAACGCCCCTCACATTAACATTGATTATAATATGTGCGCGTAGCGCCACGAAAACGCGAGGCAGTCAAAGTAGAATCATACCATATTATTTATTTTTTAATATTATAATAATTGAACAACACGCAATTTTCGTCACTATAAACTTATCCTCTAGAAATTGTTGCGAAAGAATACATGTAAAGTTTGTACTGACATATATTAAAGTATTTTTTCGTTGGCTACTCATGTTAAAACTAAAATTCAACTTTATAATTATATATTTATCAAACAGTAAGCAAACAGGTTCGTGAAATAATTTACGACTTTGAAATTAAGTGTGTTTATCACAGTCGGATTAGTCAGAATTTCCTTGGAAAATATCTTTCCTTGGAATTGCCTTGATCTACTTAAAAATTTTATCTATTCATTTATAAGGAGATCATATGCAAAACGTGAACGTTTGCTACCATTAAAAATTCACTTAACATCTTGTTACTGAAAATCTACGTGACTTATTTGTAAGAATTCTAATTAAAGAATATGGCGTTTTTTATTTAAGGAACGACGATTTATTTTTTAAGACGTTTCAAGCTGTTTGTCGTGATAATCTCTAACATTACGTGACTTATTTGTAAGAATTCTAATTAAAGAATGTGGCGTTTTTTATTCAAGGAACGACGATTTATTTTTTAAGACGTTTCAAGCTGTTTGTCGTGATAATCTCTAACAGTTAGTGATGTAGTATTCATTCTTATGTCTAGGCGATGTATAATTAAAGACGGTATCCTTTACTGTACAATTGAAATGAAAAAAAAAAAAACACAAATATTCAGCAATTCTTTCGCGTGTGACTTCTATGATTCTTTACTTTCTTTACCTACATAACTCAATATGCTATTACTGCTTCTGGCAAACTTCTTCCATAGGTTTTCCTTTGCATGCTAGTTGTGGAAATAAATAATTGCGTATTTTCTGAAAGTATCGTTTATTTTGGAAACATTAAATGATATGAGATTAAATTATATATCATCAAAATCTTTAATGGCATGAACTTTACGTTGAATGTCATAAAATTCTATTAAACAGTTCAATAGTTATTAATTGGAAATCTCAGAAATTTGGGCATTCTCCATTTTTAAACAGTTGAAACTATACAGTTAAACTTACTTTAAATTCGATCTACATTGAAAAAATTTAGTGAAATTAAACAATAAGTTATTAGAGAGTAAACTTTTAATGTTTAAACAATCTGTCGTTTATAAATGGTTCAATCTAAACACATTTAATATAATATATGATATAATAGCAAAACATCACTATAAAGTTTGTGTAAATATACTAATTAACTCAAAGTTATTTATGGGAAATATATGCATGAATATATAAGAACATGGATAATACTATATATATATATATATACATACTGTGGTCTTGTAATGGTCTTCCCTGTGGTAATGTATGGTTGTGAAAGTTGGACAATTCGGAAATGTGAAAGAAAGAAGATAGACTCCTTTGAATTGTGGATCTGGAGAAGATTGCTCAGAATTCCTTGGACTGCAAGAAGAACCAATAAATCAGTGTTGGATGAAGTCAAACCGCTCCCTAGAGGCCATGATCACCAAACAGCAGCTCTCATATTTTGGACATGTGATGCGTGCAGAGCATGGATTGGAAAAGATGATTATGCTTGGAAAGGTGGAGGGAAGAAGAAGAAGAGGACGACAACGAACAAGATGGATAGATAGGATCAAGACAACTACTGGAATGACTTTGAGAGAACTGTGCGATTTGACCAAAAGCAGGTCTGAATGGAGAGAATTTGTCCACGCAATCACCAGAAGTCGAACTTGACTTGATGGCACATAACAACAACACAACATATACATACTAATGTATATATATGCACTTTGATTTTGGTTAATTACACATTATTTCACAAACATTAAAAGCTTAATTTATTCAATTTTTCTGATTTTAATCAACCAATCAATAAATCATTACCAATGCTGATTGACAGCTATTGTTTAACAATTGCTAAAATTTCTCAAAAATATTTCGATTGTTAGAGTTTTGATTGCTTTTAAATGTTTCTGCGCTTGGCTTACGCTATGTTTTTGAAAATGCTCTTATTTTTCTTACAATTGTTTAACAATTGCTAAAATTTCTCAAAAATATATCGATTGTTAGAGTTTCGATTGTTTTTAAATGTTTCTGCGCTTGGCTTACGCTATGTTTTTGAAAATGCTCTTATTTTTCTTATTGATTGAAAGAATTTGGAGTTTCCCGTTGGATTTTCCCGATAGGATGACAAATTCAAAAACTTATTATGACAAGGTAAACGATATAAAGTTGACTACAGATGCTACAGGTTTGGACTGGTTTTATCGGAATGGCTATCCTCCCGAATATGACTCCAAGTACAAATCGATGCTGTCTGCCAAATCTCCGAATAGTGACAATATTTACTTAACGAAGAACGAAAATTACTATAACAGTGAAATTACTTCTTTCGTGGATCATGTTAACTTACCAAAACACGAAAATCGATTAGAAGAAAAGAAAACTGATGGTGGAAGGAAAAATCGAGATTTCGATTCTGAATTAATGTATTCCAATGAAGCTGGAGAGAGGAAAATAGTCCTTTCACACTACAAACCTATTTCGACAATGCCACCACTGATCTACGAAAAAATTCAAGAAATATTGCAAAGTCTCTTCAGCCAGCTTCATACTGAATCTACTGCTGCCACCATTAACAACATCAATACAGTGGAGAATAGTACTGATAACATCGAATTGATTAATAGTTCTAATTTGACGACAGTTGTACCGAATGTGACCATCACCATCTCCTCGACTTTGTCCACACTCCCTGCCAATTATACAATGAATCCTCAGAGTATAATGAAGATCGTATTGATTACTTGGGTTTTGACCATTGTAACTCTGATTTGTGGCAAAGTGTGTCGACATTTCTTCAGATTTAGATTTCAAAAGCAGTGCTATTCGAGGAAGAACAACTCTGAAATGGAACATCTTTTGCCATCAAGCAGTTGCTATGGTGATGAGCATAATAAAATTTTAGAAGTCGTCGATATTAGCGATTATGGATCGGATACGACTCAAATCTCGGAAAGAATAAAATCTACAGTAGAATCTATGCCTCCGAAAGACGAAACAACATTAGATGAGGATGATGTAAATGCAAATGCAGTTGGAGAAGACAGGCAATCCGGAAAAGTCCATCACTATCCTTTCCGACAAGATAGTACTTGCTTCTATGATGAGAAGAATGAAGTTTTAGTACTTAATCCTGATTTACATCTGCATTCGGGAAGAAAAAGTCTGGTATCTCTATTAGAAGAGATGGATGAAAATGAAAGTTTACTGTCAGATGATATACCACATCTAGAGATTGATGGGAATGATGTTGGAGAAAGAACAACTACTGATTTTATCAAAAAATGACGAAGAATTGTGAAAGATTGACGGAAATGATGTTGGAGAAAGAACAACTACTGATTTTATCAAAAAATGACGAAGAATTATGTTTTTTAATCTCTAGGAGAATGATAATTAAAATACCTGATTTGACCAAATAATTAGAAAATAAAAATAACATATTTTATGTAAAAATCGGAGTTTCTTTTATTTAAAATAACAATTCACACAAAAATATTAAAAATTTAATGGAGACAAACTTCATATATTGATATTAGTTTAAATTCATAAAATTTAAAATTTTTGTCAGGAGGACTATTTAGTTAAACTCTTTTCAACTAAAAATGGACTTCTTCACTTGTTAATATGGAGGGTATAGCAAATTAAAGATGGATTGCCAGTTTAAATTCATAAAATTTAAAATTTTTGTCAGGACGACTATTTAGTTAAACTCTTTTCAATTAAAAATGGACTTCTTCACTTGTTAATATGGAGGGTATAGCAAATTAAAGAGGGATTGCCTTATGTTTTAAAGAGCTTATGGACTACAAAGGTCAATACATCCAATAGAATAGCGTGTTTCTGTTTCGTTAATCCAATAGCAGTTTACTTTTCACCAACGCTGATAATTTGAAATATTTGTTATTTTTAAAAAATTGCCAATTTAATATTTTAAATTTCATGATTATACTATTAAATATTAAAATAAATCTCTAATCGCTAGAAGTTAAATAATTACAACAAATGATGTCATAGTTCTTTAGTATTTAGCAGTAGTGGCAGTAATTGTTTGTAAGACATTGCCCAGTCGAGTTAGAAATGTTAAACATTTATAAGTACTTTGGAAGACAGAAATCTATGAAGTGACATCTATGAAACTTCACTCGCTATTGGTATTTCTGTATCGACAATACAGAAATACCAATTATAACCGAAGGAAGCAAAACATCTATAGCAATTGCTTACGCTAACGATATCAAAATAGTACTACAGTACTTCCATTAATAATTTAATGACTGATATTTACATAATTGCATCATAGTTTAAGGAAAATAACACGATTATCAACTTAGGTAAGATCGTGTTTATGAATTTCTCTCTTAAATTTTGCTCTATCTCAATAAACTTCAAACATCGAATTTCAGTGTACTCATTGTGGTGTTGCATCTTTCTGAAGCATATATTCGGCAAACAAATGTTCGAAATCATTAAAAAATTAACAAAACTTAGAGATTTACTTGAAAAAACTTAATATATATAAATGATAAACAATTTAAAACGGTGAATCTCTATATTTAATTTTTTAACATCATTATCAACTAGGAATGGCCAATTAAGATTGGATTTCCTCAACCGTACAGCTGTGCCAGAGTTTTATTCCATCTCTCTCTATCTAACACTAAGTATTCATTCAGATCAAGGTTTGTCAGGTTGGATTTTACTTCATCCATCCATTTTCTCCAAGGTCTTCCTCTTCTTCCCTGAGCTTCCCAATCCATTAGGATCTTAGTCATGTTAAAAGAATGACATTCGAAAGACTACCTATCTACCATCTAACCATTTCTTTTAACATTCATCATTGTTCTGATCGTTATATTCTGCACTCTGTCACGTCTGGATCGTAGCAGCGCATTTCCAAAAATCCATTTCTGTTGCCAGTAGCCTCTGTTTATGTCTTTTAAGTAATGTCCATGTCTCTGCACCATAGAGGAGGAGGCTTTGGACAATGGCGGAGAAAATATACTTTTTGATTTTTGAGAGCTTTACTGCTCCATAGGATCGAGTTCAGATCAGTTATCGATTTTTTACCTTCCCCAATTCTTTTGTCAATGTCTTGTAGGCATGTACTATTACCGTGTAATGTGGATCCAAGGTATTTGAATTCGACAACAGTCTTCAATTTTATGTTGTCCTCAATTTCGAGGTAGTATTTTAAATTATTATTTAAGGGTAGTCTTTCGAATGTCATTCTTTTAACATGACTATCTACCATCTAACCATTTCTTTTAACATTCATCATTGTTCTGATCGTTATATTCTGCACTCTGTCACGTCTGGATCGTAGCAGCGCATTTCCAAAAATCCATTTCTGTTGCCAGTAGCCTCTGTTTATGTCTTTTAAGTAATGTCCATGTCTCTGCACCATAGAGGAGGAGGCTTTGGACAATGGCGGAGAAAATATACTTTTTGATTTTTGAGAGTATATTACTGCTCCATAGGATCGAGTTCAGATCAGTTATCGATATTTTACCTTCCCCAATTCTTTTGTCAATGTCTTGTAGGCATGTACTATCACCGTGTAATGTGGATCCAAGGTATTTGAATTCGACAGCAGTCTTCAATTTTATGTTGTCCTCAATTTCGAGGTAGTATTTTAAATTATTATTTAAGTAAATCCAATTTTTTCGCTACTTTTTTGTAGATTTTTAACATTAAAAATTCTCACTAAAATTAATTGGTAACCAAACAGATCTATAGTAATGTAAAAAGACAAAAACAAAACCAAAATTGAAAGTTATAAATGAATTTTTCTGATTCTTGTTTTGTTTTCTTTGCTTTTAATGTGTTGTTATCTTATATCATCAAACATTACAGTAACTGAATCGATTATCATCATAATCAGTTTACATTCGGAAGTGATTTAATAAATTATGTTCGCTAAATCGTATATGGACATTAAAAGAACATTTGTTACTGATCTATGAGAATAAATAATTGAATATTGTTTCAGTAAAATTAATTATTTTTCTTTATAATGTTTTATACCGCTTTCTAACTACAACGGTATTGCTTAAGAATATATCACGACCGACTTAAATTCATAATAGACTTAGCGTGAGATGAATAATGGGAGATCAAAAGGTCGGTCGTGGATTCCGTGCGAAAAATTTTCTAGCATTGAGATCAGGGATTGACTTTGAATATTTTCAGTTTAAGGAGTAAAGGCTAATAATAATAAATTAATAAAAATAACCACGATAAATTTTTTTAGACCCCACTTAACGCCGTTTCAATATAACGCGGTTTTTTAATATTCTATATTTTTTATTGATTCACTTCGGTGCGGTTTTTCAAACCGTTATACTCACATAAATCCGAAATCACACGAATTTGTTACTTTAATACTCCTATGACTTCTCACAGTGCGTTTGATATCAATGTAGTGTAGTATATAGGAAAGTTTGTGCGGTCACAGTTCATATTTATGATCGGTCATCGAGGTAAACGTTTCTGAAGATGAGGAGCAAAAGGAACTTGCAGCGGATTTTCTCAAAACAAGTTTAACCACTATTGGGGAAATTATGGATCAGTTATACAAAATGATCTAAATTTTGATAGACGTTCAAAGGCAAGACGAAATATCAATAATTGTCTCGGTATCAACCATTGCTTGCTGAAGGAAAGAGGTAAAGACAAACGACGTTAGATGACTTCTTTACGAAAAAACAAAAAGTGTCAAATGAAGAACCTTCATCATCATAAACATAAATTGTTTATTCGAATATTTTTGATTTTCATGAATGATTTATGAATAAAAATCGATTTTAGCAATAAAAAATGCCTATAATTAATGTAATAATATATGCTACAAAATAAAATTAAAAAAATGATACATATATTTGTTTATTCACTGTTCTGTTTCATCTATTTCATTATTTGTGTGTTTAAGATGACCTCGTTTAACGCTGTTTCGTCTAGCGATCGGTTTCGTTGGAACGTATCCCCCGCGTTAAACGGGGTCTTACTGTATATTATATACTACGAAGGTTCTCTTTTAACGCTGTTTCGTCTAGCGATCGGTTTCTTTGGAACGTATCCCCCGCGTTAAACGGGGTCTTACTGTATATTATATACTACGAAGGTTGTCCATAAAATAAGATCTCCAATTTTTTTCACAAAGAAAAACACGTTTATTTGCAATAAATTATACATTGTTGGAAAACCTGGACTTTCTACTATTTTTCTACATAATCCCCGTTGTGGTCGATGCATTTTCGCATGCGGTGTAGCATTTTTCGTATACCCGTGTCATAGAACTCTCTCGCCGTGGCGCGCAGGTAGCGTACGACCTCTTCTTTCAACTCCACGTCAGTCCTGAAATTTGTCCCACCCAGGTATGACTTCAACGCAGGAAAGAGATGATAATCACTTGGTGCTAGGTCCGGGATGTAGGGGGTTGTGTGACGTTATGCCATCCAAATTGGTTGGTGAGGTCGGTTGTTGCACGGGCGATGTGGGGACGACTGTTGTTAGGTTAGGTTAGGTTAGGTTAGTTTTATTACGCCGCCATATCCTCATGGGATATCGCCATTTATAGCTCCCATCACAGGCTGGCCAGCACCCATGATGGGGTTCATATCCTCATGGGATATTCTGTATCTGGCGGCGGCCATTTATAGCTCCCATCACAAACTACCCAGTACCCATGATGGGGTCAACCGAAGGATGGAGTTCAACAGGCCGGGCCCGGACCCCTCCTGAAAAATTGGTGGTGTGTTGACTCGGATTTGAACCCGGATCCTCCAGGGTGGTAAGCCGAAGCTTTCCCAAGTAAGCCGAAGCTTTACCACGCGCCCGGATCCCTCCTGAAAAATTGGAGGTGTGGGACCCGGATTTGAAACAGACCCCTCCTGAAAAACTGGAGGTGTGGGACCCGGATTTGAACCCGCTCCAGGGTGGTAAGCCAAAGCTTTACCACGCGGCCATCCGGCCGACACTCCTGAAAAATTGGAGGTGTGGGACCCGGATTTGAACCCGGATCCTCCCAGGGGTGGTAAGGCCGAAGCTTTACCACGCGGCACGACTGTTGTCCTGATGAAAACGCACTCCCTTCGTCAGCCTGCCCCTTCTTTTGTTTTGAATTGCACGGCGAAGGTTCTTCAAAGTTTGACAGTAGCGATCAGGGTTTATTGTTGTCCCGGTAGGCATGAACTGGCACAACAATATCCCCTTCCTATCCCAAAACACAGTCACCATCACTTTGCCGGCAGACAATGTTTGTTTAAACTTTCGTGGCTTCGGCGATCCTGAATGTCGCCACTGACGCGACTGTTCTTTTGTCTCTGGTGTCGTGTAATGTACCCAGGTTTCATCGCCAGTGACAATTGAATCCAAGAATTCCTCGCCCTCTTCTGCGTAGCAATCAAGAAATTCGCGGGCCGCTTCAACCTGTTGCCGTTGGTGATCTTCGGTGAGCATTCTGGGGACCACCTTCCACAAACCTTGTGATAATGCAAATGTTCTGTCAATATCTTGTCGATAGTAGTCTTACTGACATCAGGGATCAATTTGCACAGCTCCCGAATCGTCACCCGTCGATCTTCAAGCATTACCCTCTCCACTTTTGCAATCGTTTCGTCCGAAATTGATATCCGTTCGGCGCGCTGTTCATCATGGACGTCTGTACGTCCGTTTTTAAACTCTCTGCACCATTTCGCACATTTTTGATATTCATACACTGTTGTCCATAAACTTCACATAATTGTCGATGAATTTCTATAGGCGTAGTGTTCTTAGCGCACAAAAAACGAATCACAGAACGTAACTCACACTTGGCGGTAGCGGCAAGTGGAAGCTCCATCGTGAACGGCTACGAAACCATGACTAAGATTCGCAGACAGGTCGGAGTGGTGGGGATTTTAGGCGGGAAACCAATCTATACACCAGTGTTGCCAGATCTTGTGTTAAAGCATTCCTCGCGACTACAGCGCCTTGGAGACCTTATTTTACGGACAACCCCCGTAATTGGCATACTGAGACAGTTTATTTTAGGATATATTTAAGGTGGAATGGGATAAGTGCAAGTACATTAGCGGACTTTTTTTTTCTGGAATCTCATCAGTCATCGTGCGATACCTATGTCGATAGGCTAATATTAACTTTTAGTTTATTACTATAATATCAACTAGCAAAATTTCGCCTATCTTATAATAAAAAAAGCCCGTTAATGCTCTTGCCCCAGTTCCGCACTTACCCCACTCCACCTTTTATAAATGAAAGCTGTGGCTATTTATAAAACATAGGTTATCTAAATTTCATGAGATCAAAATCATGTAATTGATGTTATCCAATACATCAGATAACATGGAGTGGATAGCATCAATTTTATATGCCAATTACTCCAAGATTGATTACACATTTTCGTATTTTGTTCTTTGTGCAAAATTCGAGATTAACAAAAAAAAATCCTGACAGAAAATAAAAGGAGCTTAAAGGCCGTGACACACCGAACGCGACGCGAAGCAAAGCATAAGAAAGCAACTTCGCGCGGTTACGCGCGTACAATGTGTCTTGGACTAGCTTTTCCCGGCTGATCGAGTTAACGCGCGTAGTCGCGCGAAGGGAGATGAAAAAATTGAACTTTGATCAATCAGCACACGCGAATAATACGATGCAGCCAGACGCGAAGGAAGCAATCAACTAATAGAAACGAATGTTTTATATACTTGGAAAATGGCGTGGCTGGGATTCAGATATAGAATTTGTTTTAGAAGTACAAAAAAAAGATATGTCTATATGACACGAGATTAAAAGAATACCGAAAATATACGATCAGTGCTTTCTAATAACAAATCAACTACACTCTGCTAACGATCTCTATCCATGAAATATGAGAAATAACTCGGTTACAATGTAGACAGGCTGCGTCGCATGCGACGCGAAGCGAATAATGTAACCCTTTAATGCCCAAATTATCTGTTTTCAGTAAAAAAAAACTTTTAATAAGGAAAATCACATTCTGTACAACATTTAATAAACACAATTTATTTTCAAAAATGTTTTTGTTTGGTACATAGAGAGTAAAATAACCTAAGTGTTTCTTATTATAATCTTTGTTTCGCTTCGCGTCGCATTCAGTGTGTCGCGGCCTTAAATTAAGGATATATTTGTCCTGATATATAAAGCTATCCCAGATATGACGTCTCTATATAAATCTATCCGCGATATGACGTCGTTTTGTTACGTCATCGTGACGCCATAAATAATTGTAAGGCTCTAGATAGGGGGTATACTCATCGGCCGCCATTTTTGGTCAATAGTTGCTGTATAGACCAGGGACGGCCTTGACCCGTTGGCCACCCCTGGTCTATACTGATTACAAAGCACTTTGCGGGTTGCCCTCTTACAGGAGATTTTGATTTCTATAAAGAGGAAAATATATAACTCAGAGTATAAATAGTTTTAAAATGTAAATTCACCGATCAGTTGCATAGTCTGAATTTGGATTCAACCAAGCATAAAACTTTGTTTCTTGAAATAACAAAAATTTGACTTATACCAGTTTGACTGCCATCAGCTCATATATAAATTTCAGAAATTTATAAATATTAATAGTGCCAATTCTATTATAATGTCAATTATTTTGAAATATTTACAGATGTTCATTATTTATATGAGAAAATAATATTTGAAGAATTTCAACACAGTTCATTAGATTGAAATATATATTATGAAATTTACTATATCCAGATTTTATTGTATTAGTTAAAATTTTATATTTTTATTTTTAAATTCAAATATTGTCTAATATACAGGGTGGAAGAAAAGTCTGTACCCCTCCAAATAACTTGATAAATATCATAAATTTCAAAAATCTGTTAATGCCAACAAATAGGAAGTCATGGATGAGCTGTGACCTTTAAATGACCTGATTATGCAAATGAGGACAGTTGAAACATATCTTTTAAACCGTAACAGATAGGGAAAAATTTTCAATTACAAACTTGTTCAGCATTCAATTCTGAACATAATAACAAAAACTTCATCAAAATCGGATGAATAGTTTGCCCAAAAATGAAACATTTATATTTATTATACATCAAATCCTTGAAATGCCCAAGATCAGTTTGCCCACAAACAGCAATTGATGAGGCCATAACAACAACTTTCATTCTTGTATAATAACAGCAAAGAATTTCAAGACTATCATTATTGTTTGTGCAGAGTTCTATTGATACTAAAGGCTGTGAGGAACTCCATCCAACATAATGCTCAACTGTACTTGGATGCTGATAGAAGACATTTTGAGCACATCCTTGATTAATTTTTGCTTGATTAGGCTCTGTGTTTTCAATTTATTGATTTGGGGTATTATGTTTTGATGTTGTTTTGTTATTTACATGTCAGAAATAAGTGTCAACTCTTTGCATGTAAAAATGTTTTCATTTCAGTTTTGGGAAAACTATTCATCTGATTTTGATGAAATTACTTTTATTGTATTCAGAAATATTGTATTCAAAAAATAAATGATTCTAATATAATACTTATAACTCAAAATAAAATATCTTTTCAATAATAAACTATAATATAAAATGCTGAATAAGTTTGTAATTGGAAATTTTTTCCTATCTGTTATGGTTTATGAGATAAGATTAGCAACTGTCCTCATTTGCATGATTAGGTCATTTGAAGGTTACTATCAGATAGCCCACTCATGAATTCCTATTTGTTGGCATTAACAGATTTTTGAAATCTATGATATTTATCAAGTTATTTGGAGCTCAAAATAGAAAGTAAATAAAATTTCTTTTCAATAATAAACTATAATATAAAAAATAAAGTGAAAATAAATAATGAAACATTTTAGAAATGAAAATCTATATATTTTTTAGATAAAATGATGTATTTATATTATATTGGAAATTCCAAAGAGGAGACCAGGAGATTTGTGTCAGAGAGAAACAAAATAAGATTTATTCAAAATATCTTTTTAATTCTACACTAAACATTTTAACTGATGGAGATTCAATGTAGACCAAAAAAACCATGTAATAAACCTGTTTTATTCCTTACTATCTTATTGCCATCCTGGTATCCTTGTTTTTAGATTTTACATAGAAAAATACTTACCATAAAAGCATAAAAGGCATGCAGTGCTTTATACTGCAGAAATTATTTCATGCCAAAAGATTTTAACTTTTTAATATATCTATTTTGTTGATTAATCTGTAAATTAAAAATTAAGGGTCCTAGACATCCTTAGCCCTATGATAATGAGGCTGTTAAAACTTGTCAAGTAATTTTTTTGCATTTAATTTATAGCCCCATTTTTATGGATTATCAACTACTTGGATGATATCCTTCTTGTATGCCTATGTTTATACAATTATGTACATGCTTACTTATAATAAAATTATTGTAATTATTGATAAATAAGCTTATTCATGCAAATTACAATATATGTTAATATAAAATGTTTCAAAAAACAACTTAGAATGAATTAATAAAATAATTTTTCTTTTTATGTTAAATGATAAAATTCTTGTTGTAACATTTATTATAATTATTACAAATTATTTTAAAAAATTTTATTTAGATTTAGAATGGCAAACTGATACATCAATATTTTAAAATAGCATATAAAAGCAATTTTAAAAATTACAAACCAGAATTTAGTAAAAAAGAAAAATTTTAATTTAAAATAATCTGTTTTTGATATTAATAATAGATTTTTATGTTTAAAAAACTAATAAACCTAATTATAATGTAACAAGTGTTCTATTACCAATAAATTAAAAGTGTTCAAATTATAAATAAATTAAGCTGATAAAGCATTCAGATAATAAACCTAATTATAATGTAACAAGTGTTCAAATTACCAATAAATTAAAAGTGTTCAAATTATAAATAAATTAAGCTGATAAAGCATTCAGAATATTTAATGAATATTAATATTCAATAACGTTTTTAATAAGTAGTTTTATGTTAAAATTCAATATTTGCTTGCATATCTTAGAAATATTTCATGGATGTGTAGTTAGCAATGCAAACGCTTTATATATATTTGTTCATTAAATATAACAAACTCTAAGATGTAGTATGTTCCAATTCAAAATAAAATTATGATCAATTGAATTGTTTAAATGAATGTACTTTATATTAAATAGCTCCAGCAAATCTTGGTTAATTCTAATAATATGCTATATGATCACATGCTTTAGTTCACTGATTTGTTTGAAGATGAGGGCCAATTAAATTTTTAAACCACCTATAATTTTAAACAAAGTAGAAGAATTATTTTTTTTTTGCTTTTTTTTATATATTGGAGAGAATATCTTCTTTTCAAATCATTAATAGTTAAGTTTCAATCTATTATCTTCATACTACATAAGCACAACATTTAATTGTTATTGAATATTAATATTGATAAATTTGAATTCAAATATTATTTTGCATTCTAAATTACAAATATAGATGGTGAGGCATAATGGCAAAATTTCTGTTAAAATGTAAAATCATTTCCTTGAATTTATATTCTTTTTTCTTTTATAAAGAAGATAAAAACACCAGAAGCAATGGTACTCTTATGAACCAATATCTGATGGATATATATCAACACATTTGCAATATTAATTTTATTATTATAGTACTGTAATGGCCAAATTGCAATTCTCAAACCACATTCAGCTCTTTGATATCTTCAATGTGGCTCCATACTATGAAAGTCAATAGTTAATATGGAGCAAATATCTATTTAATTTAAAATTTAATATATTTGTAATTTGTTCATTTATTGTAAAAAGAAGTATTCATCTATACAAAATAACTGTGTGTGAATATATAATAATAATGGTTTCAAAAATCGCTTAAGATTATCTGAAAAAACTGATGCAGTTCATTGATCCAAAAAAAAAAAACTGATTGCAGCTCTTAAATATTTGAAATTCTCCTATGTAGCTTGTAGTGATATGAAGTTCAGCCACTCCCATTATAGTATAATAAGTATCCATTAGTTATTATCTACTAATGTCAGAATTTATTTTATATGTCAGCAGTTCTCAATTTTTAACTTCTGTGAATCCCCACTGAATTACTGCTGTCAATATTGACTCTAAAAGTCTAAGACCCTAAGGCATTCCTATGATCTGAACTTCAAAATAATACAGAGAGATCTTAGATTGAATATGCTAAGCAAATTAGATGGCATCACTTGTAATTAGTCTATTGATACTATGTTTTTGTTATTTGATATCAAAACTTAGAATGAAAAACTTCACACTCCCAATTCAAACTAAATAAAACCAAAATAAATAAATGATGAAGAGAGAGAGTAAAAGAAAGATTTTGGATTTATTCCTCAATCTGGCAGTATGGAAAAAAGAAATTCACATTTAATCAATATCTTAAAAAAATGAAAATATTTTTAAAATGCTATATAAAAGATTCTTAATATAATTTTAAGAAATTATAATTTTATTAACAAATTTTATTTGTAAATATAATCAAATAACTAATAAATAAGATAGCTAGTGACAATTATTTTCAGAACAACAACTTCCAGTCAAATAAAGAAACAAAAATTAAAAAAAAAAAAAAAAAAAAAAATTAAAAAATAAAAATATTTAAAAATTTTTATTTAATAAAAAATTAAAAAAAAAAAAAAAGAATTTAATAACATTTTATCCTAATTATAGCCAACCAAGATTGAGATAATATTTGTATTTTCAGATGTAAACATAGAAAACAAACTTGTCATATATTCATGTAAATGTAATTATAGCATCATAATTTATATAAAATATTGAAAATTCAGACTCTAAATAGAAAAAAAATTTTTAAAGAGTGTTGTTCTATTTTTTTATAATAAATGTTTTTCTAAAATATTATTATTTCTTTTGTTGTTCTGTTATTTCTATGAATTCAAAATAACTACCAAATTCTTACAGTACTATAGCAAGTTGAGCTATAAGATCATATCACATTAAAAAAAGACTAATAGACTTTGGAAGAGCTTTTGGCCCTTTATTTAAGCCCACATTAGCCATAAATCCAATATATTTATGGCTGATATGGACTTAAAAGGACTGAAATGCTTCCAAAATAAAAATCTACTAGTCTTTTTTTTATTGTAGTGTGTTCTTATAGCTTAATCTGTTATAAGGGCTGTGAAAATTTGATATTTTCTGATAAACAATGTATTGATAATTTTCTTTGTAAAAATTAACGTTTTTAATTGAGATTAAGTTTTATATTAATAAAAGTTATATTGCATTAAATTAATTAAATTGTTAATCAAAATCATACAAATAAAATAATTTTATTTTATTAGACTAATAGGTACATTAAACAACAAACCTGAAGGAGTGAATAAGTATAAGGATAATGATAAGCAAGATAGCAGATATCCTTGGAGTATGGAAAAATAACAGTGAAAGTCAGTGTATAATATGGCTTACTTTTGATTATATCAACCACAGAATTATCACGGGTGTAATGATTTCTATAGTAACAAATATCCCAACCCACTCTTGTCCATCCTTTTTTATTTATCATATATTCTTTGACAGAAAACATTAATGGATTCATACCTAAAACAGAATTTTAAAAAATCTTTATATATTATATGTTATCTTATTAGATAATAATTACTTCTATATTTACTAACCATTATTAAAAAGACTGTTAGCCTTTTCACAATTAATAATATTAAATGTATATGGAACTTGAGCTTCCATGCCAGAAACTTGAAAATAAAACCATTGATGATGATAAGTAGTATTCAGATCAGGATTTAATATCAAATCATATTCTCTCTCTCTCACCTAGTAAATATTTTTAATTATAAAATTTTATATAAAAAAAGGATTATAAATTTCATATAATAAAAAATGAATTAATTTTTATATTTCATATAAAATTATTGTATTTAAAAATATTTAAAATTTTTCTGAAACCTGAATCACTTTTCTAAGATTTCCACTTTCAAACAATGATTCGAACTGTAAGTGTGTTGTAACTGTAGAATGTCCAATTCTGAAATGAAATTAGATAGAATTTACTTAAATATTTAAATTGACACACACAACAAATAATGAGTTTAAAACATTACTTATATATAGATTAATTATTACTTTCAGTCATGGACAGTCTATTTGTTTTAAATTATTTAAACTAGATTTGGACAAACAATACACAAAGAAAATAATGAAATAATATGTGAAATGCATAACTTAATAGTAACATTACTTGCTAAAATCATCAAACTATGATGGTGATAAAATTTTAATATCATATATATAATTTTATGGAATTGCAAAACTAGCTGTTAATAAAAAAAGTTTAACTGTCAAGAAGAGATAATTAAGTCTTTGACACCAGATGTGAAAATTTAATGCATTCGTGATAAATTCATTTTTGTTTAGAAAAATACTAACCAAAAAAAGTTTAAATATAAGCATATAGGTGAGTGGTACTCAAGAGTCCAGGGTATTTGAAGTTTATCAAAATAAGACAATTATATTAATATAATAAATATTATTTTATAATAAAATAATAAAGAATGCTTATAAAGGTTGGATATACACAACATTACATAAAGAGAATTCAGAAGCTAGCATAAATGAAATTAATAAAATACTCAAAACAAAAGGATATCTCCTCCTATCCTAATCTTAAAAAAGGAGGTTTCCTACATGCGATCCATAAACATATCTTGAAAGAGATCCGTTTCTTTTTTTTTTATTTTACTTCTTTTTTAAATCTCAAAAGAAATACACAATTCAAATAAAAGTAGGTAACACAACTGGACAAACTAAGATAAAGATCTGGAAATCAGAATCAGAAATGAAGTGGAAGAGCTCGTCTTTCTTGAGCTGATTGTTTATATTGTCAGATTTTCAGTCCACCAATCATATTGATGGAGAAAGAGAGATTTGAATTCATTGTTGGCTATGTTTAGTAGTATTCACCTGCCAATCCTGACCTCCTCCATCTGTTGGGATTGGCAAGTGGATACTGCTAACAAGATTTAACATCTTGTTTTTTTGATACCTTAATCTGGACCATGCATCTGTCTGAAAATGGATTGTTGGTATTTTCTTTCTAAAGTATTTTTCATGAATTTGCTTGACAGTTATAAAAATCCAATTCCTCTCCCAATCAAAAAGTTATTCAAAATTTATTAAACTTTCCCTAGTTAGCTTCTGTTAGTTATTTACAGTTTAAATGAAGTTGTAATTTTAATTAATTCTTAAAACTTTATAAATTTAATAATCCTAAACAATGTGTTTATTAAATTTAATTAATTTTTAAAATAGTTTTTAATATTTTTGATATAAGTTCTTGTCATCACATGATTAACATTTTTATCAATATAATTATTTTAACTAAGCATTATATTCAATAATAATATATATCCAAATGAACCTAATAAACTTGCCAAATTTAACCCTTGAGACACACAACGGAGTTTAATTCGAAATAATTTTAGAATAATTATACAAATTACTAAGCCAACGAGTGGCGCCATCTATTAATTACCAATTAAACTAGAATTTTAACTAATTTACCTGAAGATGAAAAAATCCATCTCAGCCCAGGATCGAACTGCGGACCTTTGGGCCACTGTCCCAACGTCATACCGCTAGACCACCGAGGCCAACAAGCGGATTGATGGACCTTTGGGCTAACGTCCCAACGTCATAATGCTAGACCACCGAGGCCAACAAGCAGATTGATTCTAGATCGGAAGGCAGTTTTATTGATTTAGAACCAACATTTTTAGATTACTGGCATCAGACTTTGTCGATAGATCTATTCCTGACCAGGCTGAATCTAGCCACGGGCCTTCAATGGAACTAGTCAGGCAACACATAGACCAGCACAGTCATTACAGCACAAACTTACAATCCAAACTTAATAATTTGTATAATTTTCTAAAATTATTTCAAATTAAAATTCCGTTGTGTGTCTCAAGGGTTAAATTTGGCAAGTTTATCAGGTTCATTTGGATTAAAATTCCCTTGAAGTTTAGATAGTAAGTTTGTGTAATAATATATATATATATACCGTGAGTTTTTCTTGAAACCGAACACACTGATTTTTGGCATTGAGCCAATTCTGATGCATCTATCACACCGAAAACACTGATTTTTGGCATTGAGCCAATTCTGATGCATCTATCACGTGAGGAATTGCTTGCTACGAAAATTTATATTTTTAATTCTAACGGTCATGCGTTTGAACATATTGGCCATTTTGAACGGATTCAAATCAGTGAATGTTTTCAGTGGTTATGCCCATGCGAAGAGTCGGATGACCCAGAAGACCAGGAGATGGCCATAAGCAGCCGAGGAACAGTCAGTTTCGGACCAGCGGTTAAGAGGATAAGTTCTGTAGATTATTGGTGCACTCAAGGGTATTTATTCTTTTAAGTTCTTTCAGTTTCTTAACTGTAATTAAAGTTGTTTTATAATTTTTTGGTGTATCTTTATTTACAGACTACTGTACACTGAAATGTGACTTTATTGCACGTGACAATAATCATATAATTTTACAGCAGGTGTTCGAAGTGCCATCCCATTTCTGAAGAACAATACCATATCCTATTTCAAAATTCTGTCATAGAATTGGCAATTTGTTGAGGAGTGATTTTGGCACTTGGCAGCAATTATTGCCTTCACAAATCGATCTCATTTTCATGTTGCTTCTCGAAGATGAGTCGCTTAAGGTGGCCCCAATAAAAGAAATTGAGAGGATTCAAATCTGGTGATCATGCAAGATACGGAATATTTGGACTATTTGTTCTGATCCAGCAGTGGGGAAACTCTTTGTTCAGATACAGGACAACACAGCCATCGTTGTGCTGGTGCTCCGTCTTGAAAAAAACCATATATCCTCCAATTGTGACATAAAAGAACAATATGAATTATTACTTGTGCATCATTTATAATGAAATTACTGTAACAACAAAATCTTAAAAATAATAGAAACACTGGTGGAACAATTTCGTATAATATACCTGATTTCCCAATTATCGAATTGCAGGTAAAATGCGATCACTTAGTAAAGAGAGATAGACGTCTTGTGTGAGTCGGTCTGAGATAAAAAAAATGGCCCAATTACTTGGTCGCCCACCAGTCTTGCCGAACATTTACAGCTTTTTGATATTGAGTGCGTATAGCTGACATCTGATTTGGATTATGTGCTGCCCAATACCGAACATTTTGCTGATTTAGAGCATGATCGATGTAGAATGTACACACATCTGAAACAATCAGTTTGTAGAGCAGATTATCATCATTGTACAACAAGTCCAACATCTTCCCACAAAATAACATTTTTCTATCATCATCATCATCTGGAAGAAGTTCTTGATGGTATTGATTTTTGTACAGGAAGATGTTTTCTTCTCATAATGTTTTCCAAACGGATGATTTGCTGATGTGCAAGTTCTCTTAATGTTTCCAAACGGATGATTTGCAGACGTGCAATTTATGCGCGATTGAGGCGCAAGAAATTCTGAGTTTTTCAATTACCTGACATGCAGTCGCAAGTTTTACTTCCGTTGGTAAAGCTCGACTTGGGTGATGAACGGGTGTCAAACCTGGATTGGCTAGTAAAGCTCGACTTGGGTGATGAACGGGTATCAAACCTGGATTGGCATGGGTTTTTCAATTACTGACATGCAACGCGATTGAGGCGCAAGAAATTCAGGGTTTTTCAATTACTGACATGCAAATCGCAAGTTTTACTTCCTCTGGTTACAATTACTGACATGCAAATCGCAAGTTTTACTTCCTTTGGTAAAGCTCTTTCCTGACATGCAAATCGCAAGTTTTACTTCCTTTGGTAAAGCTCGACGGGTGAATCAAACCTGGTCTTTTTGGAATTTCTCAACAACACCGAACATTTACAGCTTTTTGATATTGAGTGCGTATTGCTGACATCTGGTGTTGATTATCCGCTGCCCAATACCGAACATTTTGGCGATTTAGAGCGTGATCGATGTAGAATGTACACAGTATGGATCAATTGTAGACACGGATGGAATAGATCTTCCAGGGTACAGCTCTGCAAAATGATCTCTCATGCACCTATAGGATAAGCCTGAATTATGTGCCCATCCATACTCGTTCAGTAATGTTGTAAATAATATTTGGCATTTTTAAAAATGTTCGAATTGTGGCACATCTCGTTTCTACACTGTCGCTATAGCAACAACAGAATTTCTGTTTGCCACACATCTTTTCATGTAAATTTTCAGCAATTTATTTTCAAATGTGTAATTACACCAGCATTAAAATTTGATAATCTTGTGTGTTAAATCGTTTTTTGTTTCTTGGATGCAATAATAGATAAATATCATTAGAATTAAAAATATAAAATAAATTTTTTGTAGTGAGCAATTCCTGACGTGATAGATGCATCAGAATTGGCTCGATGCAAAAAATCAGAATGTTCGGTTTCAAGAAAAACTCACGGTATATATATATAAACATAATCATGAGTTGCATATAGTTTGAAAAGTTAAGGAGCATATTAAAATATAAAGAAATATCCAGTTAAACAGTGTGAGGTCCCGGAAGACCCATCCTTTTAATGTCAAACCAATCAATTTTCAAGATCTGAATGATCTTAATTTAATCCAAAATTCGTCTAAAATTTAATAATTATTTTTCGCCACATTTGGCAAAGTTTTATGACAGGAAATAGAGTCAGAACAGTTAAAAAACAATGGATGCCATATCAGAAAAAGAATCTCTCTTTTTCCACTCGTTCCTGTTTTAGCATGCAGTCATCAATTAGTCATAATTAATCATTAATGACAGCGAATGTATAAAAGGATTAACATTCGTTTGGTAGTTGTTCCCAGTGGCTGCTCCCGGCCGTGATCCTGACGATTCACGATGAAGATGTTCCTGGGTTTTGGTCAGCTGTTGGACAGCACCAGGTTTCCGTCACGTATTCCCTGTCCAGGGGACCGATGTGATAAGTATCCAAGTTATAATCAGAAGAAATATAGAAGATAGCAGCGAGTTTAATATATAAAAGTATCAACAGATGGAAGAATGAAAGATACAATCAACAGTTCCTGCTAACTGGGCAGATGCAGAGACTTATTACTCATATTGCACTGACTGGAGGAAGTTACCTTTATGATAAAAGGACAGAGTTATCTCCATTCATTCAATTAGACATCTCAACTGAAGATATAGCAGGAAACGATAGTTACTACATCCGATAGCAGGAAAACGACTCTATTTCCCAGGTATATCATAGTACGCATCACTCAGTTCTCTTTCGATCCTTTGGGTATCTTACACATTCACGTCTCGTTCTGATAATTGATTAGTCAGTTTCTATCTGTAATATTATTATATTTTATGTCATGTAGTACGCATCACTCAGTTCTCTTTCGATCCTTTGGATATCTTACACATTCACATCTCGTTCTGATAATTGATTAGTCAGTTTCTATCTGTAATATTATTATATTTTATGTCATTCAATTATTGTCTGTTAGTTTAATAAACTTGCTTTGCTTTTTAACAAGGAATTGGTCAGTCTTTTGAACCTGGAGCTCCGTGCCGCTTAACCATGCGACCTTATTCCAAATTCGTCTTCTAAATTCAGCCTATCTGATGTAATTTCAGCAGACCCATTGCAGATTCCTACAACAGAATAAAATGAATTTTTCACAGAAGGTTGGATGGTTGTTACCAATTTTTCAGTTATTTAATGTGATCCTCAAGAGGGTAATTGCTATAAAATTGATCTGTGAAAAAAAGACTTGGTTGTATGAACATCTGCATATTTATTTGTTAAAAGATAGTTGTAAACTAAAGTGATTTCATAAAGTTATAGATAACTTTGAAGTACAGAAAGCTGTTGCAGTTTTTGCCATAAAATTGGCACCCAGGCAAGATTTATTTATAAAGTACTAATTCATTTTATCTATTTTCCATGAGTTATTCAAATGGATGAAATATAATATATATTAAAAATAGTGTGAACCCTTATACAGTATATATAGTGGATTTCACTTAATTGGGACAGCTGCATAATTTGGCCAAATCTCAAAGAAAAGAAACCAAACTAAAAAACTAATACATAATTTAAACAGTAGCAGAAAAGGAATTTTCAATTTTTGATATATTTTAGGGATTTTTCGAAAGTATGGCTACACATACATACACTAATCTTTGCCAAGATGTCAAGAAAGGATTTTACACTCAAGTAAAATTGCTTGGCTGAATGAAATTAAAAGCCAGCCATTTAATACAAGCCATCGTAGACTCGCTGAAATAAACCAAAATCTACCATAGCAGGTCTCCAACAACAAGAAAATCAACTGCGTGAGAAGTGGGCATTACACAAAGAAATTCGGGGAACATCCAAAAGAAAGCGTGATGGAAAGCATCCAGAAGTCAAAGAAGCATTAGATCAAATGGTTTAATATAATAAGCAGGCAAAGCATGAATATCAGCAGCCCAGTGTTGCAGACGAAGTCAGAGAAGATTGGTAAAAAGCTAATAATTAGGTACCTATTTTAATAAAGCATTAAAATAGTAGCTAATTATTATTATTTTTATCTACTTATTTATTTATCTATGAATTACATATTTTATTTTAGAATTTATTATTACTTTGTTTAATTGGGGCAAAATGGCTTGGCCCGACGTGTCCCAATTAAGTGGAATCCACTGTTTATATATATTCACTTAATTGGGCCAAAATGGCTTGGCCTGACATGTCCCAATTAAGCGGAATCCACTGTACAGTGGGTGATCGGTTAACGAACAGTTCGGATAATGAACACTTTTTGAGTTAACAAACATATGTTCCGACAACAAACACTTCACAGAACAAACTGTGGGACCCACGGACTGACGGAATGACAGGTCAGCCTGATGGCTGCATAGTAATGCTGTGGCTTAATATTCTGGAGGATCCGGGAATCCCACTCTCCGCCAATTTTTCAAGAGGGATCTGGACCCGGCCTGTTGAAACCCATCCTTGAGGTTGACTCCATCATAGGTGTCGGTCAGCCTGTGATGATGGCAGCTTTATAAGTAGCCGCCTCCAGATAAAAATATTCCATGAGGATATTTCAGCTTAAGTAACCTAACGGAATGACAGGCTTAGGCTTTGAGCATTCATGGACTTATGGATAAGGATGGAAGAACAGTTTTTCCCGATTAAAATGAACTCGGAGACAAAGTAAAACAAATCAAAGATTTATTAAAAAAGGTGAGAGAGAGAGTTTACAATATTTTGGTGCAAGAATGGCACCCATACAAGGTTGAGATCAATAGGCTTGTACAATGACAATCACTTCTGAAAAATCCTGAAGAGAGAAAAGCAATTGACGTTGGACAGAGTCTTTAACGAAAAATAAACATAATAGATAAAAATGCAAGACTATGTATGTATATATTAGGTTATTATATATAAAAAACGTAGTAAGAAATTATATAATTTTTTATTTTTTGGGTCTCCGGAACAAATTAATCAAATTCCCATAAAAACATTAAAAAACATAGTAAGAAATTATATAATTTTTTATTTTTTTTATTTTTTGGGTCTCCGGAACAAATTAATCAAATTCCCATAAAAACCTATGCTAAATCGGTGATCGGTTAACGAACAATTCGGATAACGAACATTGTCTTGGAACGGATTATGTTCATTAACCGATCACCCACTGTATAACAAATTTGTATTAATGAATGATAACTATTCTCTCTGGCAATGATTATAAATTTTATTTCGTATAGTTATTCAATCAATCTAAGAATATAGTCATCATTATTTGTTTGAATGTATAGGCCACATGTATGCTTAAAATTATCTTCAGTAAAATCTCAGTTTTGGTAAAACATTTCTATAACAAACTTAGTCAATATTCAAATACACACAAATCATTCCAGTTATCCCAAAGGCTTATCTATATTTGAATTTTTTCAAAATGAATATATTATTTTTTTATAATACATATTTTTTAAAATATTAATTTGTTTACATAGAATACACATTTTGTATTATTATATTTAATCAAGCTACCAAGAGACAAGAAAAGGCTAAAATGATGACCACATGTCAGATGGAGAGATGAAATAGCAAAAGTTTGCTGGACCTGACTGGACAAAAAAATTGCCAACAAAAAAGATTGGCAGGTTTTTGGGAGATCTTCATCCTGTATGGATTGAGAATAGCTGACAATGATAATGATATTTAAACAATTGTTTAATTTTCTATTTGTTTTAATTTCTTTGAAAACCAAGCAAAGAAATAAAAATATTATTTTTTTTTTGGGAGTAATAAGCTATTTAAACTCAAATGCTCTCTTATTCACATACAGTTTTGTATATAAATAAGAATAAACAACAATCACTGTGCTCCAATAAAGAACACTGTATTTAAAAAATTCCAAAGCTTTTTCCTTCTATCTCAGTTCATTTAGATATTATGAAAACATTTTGTTTTTCTTTATTATAATAATTTTTAAAAAATGCTATTTATATTTACAGAATTCTGAATGAGCTAGAAATCTGAACATTTTGCAAAAATGATACTGGGATATCAGGCTTATGGAGAAAATGTCAGAGAATGGACATAATTCTATCTGATGAGATCATAACAGAAAGATGAAGTTATTTTTATAGATATTATAAAATTCTATCTTTTCATCTTTTGTACAAAAATTATTTAGCAGAAACTTAGTTCATAGACTATAAAAGAATAATTCAAATCACCTAAAAATTTGAAATTTTAATTTAAGATAACCAGTGGGATGAAGATCAAACATTTCTTTCATTTCTCTTTTTTGACTTCTTGAGATAGCAAATACAATCACTAGTAGCTGATAAGCAAAGTAAATAGGTAAAACTCCTAGTAATCAAAAATTAGCATCATTTTAATAAAAATTATTATTAAACATTACAACTTACTTTTCCTCATCATCATTTGAAATGAATAATCCATATTTATTTTCATCTATTTTAATAATTTCATCAACTTCATATATAGTTCGTTGAGCAATCATATGTTCTAGCAATCTGTTTCCAGCATGACTTAGCACTTTTAATCTAGTTATATAAAAATATAACTTTCTTATATTTAAATAATTGACTATAGAATTATTTAAAATTATATTTTAATTACTTATAAATTCAGATATAAATTTCTTAAAATAGTTTTATAAAATTATTATGTTATAGTACATCAATGTGGGCACGAAATATTTCCGGGCCAAAGTGCTATGTCAGACACGAGTCAAGACATAGCTACTTGTGATGTTTAATTGTGAGTTAACTGTCTGTGTCAGTGTTGAGAAACTTTCTTACTATGTTGCATGTATTGAGTAGAGATGCTTTTTGTAGTGTTATGTATGTCTTTGGATGTAGATCTAGTGTTTTGAGGCTTTTGTGTAGTGTATGAGGGATTACTCCTGTGGAGGAGAGAATGATGGGTACTATAACTACCTTTTGCATTCCCCAGAGACGCTTAATTTCTTGTGAGAGTTCTGTGTATTTGCTAATTTTCTGGGTGAATGCATCCTGGATGTTGTGTGTGTCAGGTATTGAGATGTTTATAATGTAGGTAACTTTGTTTTGCTTGTCTATGAGAGTGATGTCTGGTCTGTTGTGGTGTATGGTTTTATCTGTTAGGATTGTTCTGTCGTAATACATCTTGTGTGTTGAGTTTTCTAGGATTGTGTCTGGTATGTAATTGTAGTATGGTGTGAGTGTGTTCATTAATTTGTGTTTGGTTGCAAGCTTTTGGTGTATTATGTTTGCTACTTGGTTGTGTCTGTGCAGGTAATCTGTTTGTGCAAGTAGCTTGCAACCAGATGTAATGTGTTGAATCGTTTCGGGTGCTATGTGGCATTTCCTACATGTGTCGTTTGTTAATGTGCTGTCTTTCAGTATGTATTTTCTGTAGTTTTTTGTGTTTATTACCTGGTCTTGTATAGCTATTATAAACCCTTCTGTTTCAGTAAATAGATTCCCCCTGACTAACCAGCTGTTTGACGCTTTGGCGTCAATGAAGTGTTTCTGTAAGTCATGTGGATGTCTGCCATGGAGTTCCTTTTTACACCAGGATGTTTTCTTTTCATGTATGTGTGCAGTGTTGTCTATTTGGCATGGAGTGTTGTTCTGAAGATTTAGTGGTGTCATGTTTCTATCTGCCAAGACAATAGCTTTGTGTAGTTGTGATGTATGTTGTTTTTTATGGAAGAACTCTCTCAGATTATAGATCTGTCTGTCGTGTAAATGTGGGATGTCAATAAGGCCACGTCCTCCTTCCTTGCGTGGGAGAGTAGTTCGTTCTATGGCAGATTTCGGGTGATGGTACTGGTATTTTGTAAGTGTTGTTCATGTTTTTCTTTGGAGTGATTCAAGTTCTGTCTGTGTCCACTGTATCACTCCAAAGGAGTAAGTTAGTATAGGTATGGCAAATGTGTTGATGGCTTTCACTGTGTTTTTTCCATTCAGATGTGTTTTGAGAATGTTATTTAATCTGTTGGTGGATAGTTTTGATAATGTTTGTTAAGTTTTCTTCTGTTCTCTTGTGAGGGATGTGGAGGTGGAGAACTGTTGAGAAAGAAAGAAAAATGTTACTTACGAGGGTTTTTTTTTGGTGTTTCGGTGTTGTAGTTGGCATTGGATGAGTGCAGCCATCTTCGTTTCTGCAGACTATGTTTTATTTTGTTCTTTAAAGTTAAAATATTAATTATTTAACTTGTTTAATTGAAATGTAATATTATAATCACTAGTATTAATTTTAAATAGAGATAAATGATGTTTATTATAAAAAGGAAAAATATGTGGCTGCAAAATGTAAATTTTAAGTATAGATAAATTGCATGCCAATAGAGGGAGTCCGGTGTGTCCCGTCCTGGAAGGTGTGACTGTCCGTCGAAGTGCTTGACAAGTGTTTGTGTCTAGCTGGACATTTTTATTTAGATCACAGGACAGGAATTATTATTAGTAACCTGGAGTTTTGTAAGTTCTATTTATTGTTCAAACTAATAAAGGAGTTTCTGATATTTCATGTAACGCAGTATGTTTTTTCTTGGACTGGGTGAAAAGGAATGATTTTCACGTGGATATAGCGTTTTGGTCTTCGCCAAGAATTGAAGCTAGAGAGAGGGGGACGGGTAGAAACTCGAGGGAGGGCCCAGATTTTGGTCCGGACCTTCCACTCTGAGTCTGGCTTGCTGGAATCCAAATATTTGTACACTTCACCCTCTTCCATGGATTCGATAGTGTCTCCATTTTCAAGAGTGAAGTCTCCTTTCTTTAGGATTCCCTTTTCTATGTGGATTGTTTTGCATTTGTCTAGACCAAACTCCATGCAAATATCTTTTGAAAATGTGTGTGTGATTTGTAATAGCTGTTGTAATTGTGTTTGTGTTGAGGCGTACAGTTTAATGTCATCCATGTAAAAAGAGATGTGAGTGTATGTAGTGTGTTGTTCGATTTTGTCTAATGTCGTAGCCACAGTTCGATGTGTTCAGTTTGTTGGAGAGTGGATTTAGGGCGAGGCAGAACCAAAGTGGGCTGAGGGAATCGCCCTGGAAAATACCACGTCTAATGTGTATGGGTTCTGTGGCTACGTGATTGTTATTT